>BPLR01012297.1:0-11063 GCA_021605095.1 Caerostris extrusa | reverse complement strand
TCTTCTGAAGTAGCTTACCCATTGAGAAGCAAATCACAACAAACTCTTAGAAATCGCCTGACTGCAATAGAAATCGGTGTTTTCTTAAAGACGAGCTCACTCTTTGGAGACTTTCATTGCCGAACTATCCCACTGTGTAATTCCATTACTAGTTTTGGAGCTGTCCCCCACAGGAGTTCCCTGGTGTTGACTGCATGAAAACGAGTTTTTCTTCAAGTAGGTTTACAATGATGTATGGTAATTTGTCATGTCCGAAATCGTTTAGCAATATATGCAGTAGTTTCAATATCCACAGTAAGGCTATTTGTAACTCAATGTCTTATTTTGGAATTTATTGAAATAAAAAGATTAGGTTAATCTATTTGTACTGTAACATGTAAGCATATTCAATGGACAATGGATCTGATGGGCAATTGGCTAACGCTCTGATCGTTCAGGTTCGAATTCTGGCGGGTACATAGATATTTGTTAATTGTTCGGAATCCACATTAAATTTGCAGGTTCCAGGTCAAATTAGCCTAAAAATGTGCACAAAATGACTGTAGAGCGACAAACCAAACATACATAGAGTAGCACCAGTAATCAGCCATATTATGAGAAATCAACGTAGTCAATCACCCAGTGTAGAAAATTATTAGCGATAAGTTCATAGTTATAAAAAATGTGTAATCTTTGACATTTCTTCTAAATAATTAATAATTAAGGTTTTGGTTTTTTTTTAGTATGATTAAAAATTTTTTTTTCCCTAAAACGTTAGAATAGTATTCTTGTGCACGATTTCTCTAATTTCATGCTTGAATTATACTGTAAAGCATATACTCCCCCATAAATATAGATATATAAAAAGTATAGTTCATACTATCGCATATGTAGTAGTATACGATACTATATAGATTCATAAGGATAGTTATTTAGTACTATATTAGTATATTATATAGATTGTTTAGCATATAGTTTATGTATACTAACATAAATATGACTAGTGCTAACATAATAATGACTAGCACTCTATGCCACAGGTTTGTATTCATTTTCGGCGCACTCGCGTCGTTTTTGATGAAAATCTTTACGGAATATTTTAGAATACGGTATGTTAATAATACTATGAGGTAGATATTTGTACCCCTTTCATTTTGTAGAATTGTAAGGAGGTCTTTTAACCAAAAGATTAAGTTACTCTAGATTAAGTAAAACTAAAATATGCTGGTGGTTCAAGATTCTATCCTGTTTGTGCACTGATTACCTGACATTCAAAGTACGTAGTGAATGATTATGTTTCTTTAGTGCTAGTACAAGATGTACTTCTACTCAATTTCATAGAGAATACATAAGCATTAGTGAATGGATCTGACGAAATGCAACAAGAATTTAAAAGGATTTTTTTATGTGTTTGAACAATTAATAGAAAAATTGAAGTGGAATTTTTTGTTGAAGTTTGTTGACGACGTAAGACTACTTATAAAAAACGTTATGGACAAAAGGTGTGTCCATTAAGTTGTAGTGCAAGCGAATTTATGTCCTCCATTATAATGTGCAATGATGGTCTGAGACTTGATGATAGGGTTTAGATGATTTATTACGCTGTTGAACAGATATCTAGATAACTAAGCGATATCAGAGTAAATGGGTTGGATGTTGAGATCTTCATGAATGATTAAATTCCTAATGTGTCAAGGAGCTACTTGTGATGATTCTTAGAATTTTCTTTTGAAGAATCTGTATTTTGTTTCTATTGGTATTGGCAGTTAAACCCTGAGAGCTGTATACGCTACAGCTGAGAGTTGCATACCAAGAGAACCTGTATAAGCTAGAATGGGAAGGAATGTTTGCTTACAGACAAGAATTTTGCTTAAAAAAGCATTGAAAACCTTCATAGGAATTTTAGCTTATGAATTATTTTAACATTTGATTAAACGGCAATCATAGAAGCTGGCAAAGTGAAGCAAGTAGGAACGTAGCCATATAATAGAAGAGTTTTTTATCGTCCGATATTTTCTTCCTAGCCTTCTCATAAGAAACATTGTACCTACTGCGCATGCTTATCTGTTGTTGTTGTTTCTTATCCCACTTGGCAGGCCAAGCTCACGAGCCCATACGTACTCATGATTGAAAGGGAAGGAAGCAGCTTCTGTTGTGAGGGAGCACCCGTAAGTAGAAGTCTGACTTTGGCTCCGTTACGCTCTTACAGTCATAGGAGACCGGGACCTACGGCTTAAAGTGGATTCCGAACCACTACAAACATCCATGGCACCGCCGGGACTCGAACCCGAAACCTGTGGCACCGAGCACCAGAGCGCTAGACACTCTGGCCATTCAGGTCTCAAATTTGTGAATGCCAACGGCACGCGGTGTTCCCAGTTGGTCACCCACCCAAGTAACGACCGCGCCCAATGATGCTTGACTTCGGTGATCTAACGAGAACCGGTATATTCAGCACGGCATGGCCGTTGGCTTATCTGTATACTGCACTACTGAGCTATTCCTATGAGCATGCGCGCTAGGAAGAAAAAACATCGGACGATAAAAAAACGTTATGCAAAAACTCTCTATTATTTCAATAAAATACGTCACACAAACAGGTCCATTATGGAATTCTTCATTCAGTGGTTTTTACGTGAAATATTCAAATAAGTTCTTTGAATGTACAAACATTTAAAAGTTAACATAATAATAGGACAAAAAAAAAAAAAGATTTAAGTTCAAAAATATTTTTCATTTTTAAATAATTGCTGAAAATTCTTGCTTTGTGGTTTAATTATAAATATATGTAGTTTAAATTTATTTTTGCTTCGTGGTATAATTTTTATTTTTGCTTTGTGGTTTAATATTTTTTTCACATTTAATTATTTCAAAACAAACCATTTTCCTATTTTATTTTATTTGAGTTATAATAATGACCTGAATAAATAGTCCATTTTAATTAGTAAACTCATTAAAATTATATAGTAAAAAATCAATATTCAAAATCAAAAAGTACAATTTTCATAATAAGCATAATGTTCATTTTTAAAACATTAATTTCACTTATATGTATAATTATATAGTACAGAAATTTTAATAATGTAGTTAAATTTCAAAAGCATTGCCAAACGATTTGAAGTACTGAATTTCTTCAATTTCGCAAATAAAAAGTATTTTCATTCAAACATATTTATTGTTATTACAATGAATTGATAAAGTATTTATTATAGAGTTTTTGCATACCGTATTTTTATCGTCCGACATTTTTTCTCCCTAGCGCGCATGCTCATAGGAAACATTATTACAGATACGCATGCGCAATTTCCTATGAGCATGCGCGTTATGAAGAAACAAATATCGGACAATAAAAATACGGCATGCAAAACTCTCTATTATTTTTGTATTTCTCTCTCTGTTTTTCTAATTGTTAAACACATTACTATCAAGAAGAAAAGATGTCATAAGAAATTCTCAAAACATAACAAACAAATATCAACTAGTATCAAGTAATTTAAGAATATTCATAACGTTCTAGCTTTTCAATATTCTGAATTAACCAAATTCACTTATTTCGAATTTGAATCGGATTCAAATGATTTTTCATTACAATGAATTTATAGAAAATTTATATTTCTCCATTATATAAATAAAAATTACTTTGCATTCCTTTTTTAATAGTTAATATAATTCATTAGAGCTGTAAACGAATTCTAGGGATTTTACAAAAGTTACTTTTACTAACTTAAACTAACTGTTGAAAGTTTCAATTATAATTTATAGAAAATTGCACGCCGTTATGTATAATTTAAAATCGTTAAATACAATTACATACATTTTCCGGTAAATTATGATGAGAAGTTTCTTAAACTTTTCCATTTGGTTTCATCTTTACCTGAATTCTTACCGGAAAATGTAAAAAAAATAAAAAATTAAAAAAAAAAAAAAAAAGAAGTCTAAGGTTTACAAAACTAAATGAAAGCGACATAAAAAGAAAGTAAAAGGTTCTTTTTTTTTTTTTTTTAACATTTATAACATCTGTTCTGCTAAAAAGTATGACTTTTTATAAAAAAAAAAAAAAAAAAAAAAAAAAGGCTAAAAAATAATACATCTTCAAAAAGGTCAGCGGAAAATATAGACACATATATATGCTGCTAGGACATCTACCTTTAATAATAATAGAAACATTCAAAGATGTTTTAAAACATCCTGTATTTTTTCACACGAACATCTTCCGTTTTTTTTTCTTCTTTTAATTTAAAAAAATGGTTTTTAAATACATTGACACCACAGGTGAAATATGACATATTTTTTTTTCACTTATAACACAGATAGTTTTCACTTTTTTAAATGACATTTTTCATTCAGCTCCATTTTTTAACATTAACAATAAATCCAAAAAAAATTTTTGTATTAGAAAAAAAGTGAACGAAAGAAGGAGACAAAAACATAACGTGAGAATCATATGCTGTGCAATACCAGAAACTCCCGTTTTCGCTAAAAGTGTAATTGTTCTTTCACATATAGTATCACCTACTAAATGCATTTTCCATACGTTTCCGTTATCACACTTTGCCTGCAAATACATTTTCTTTCTAAAAACTACATGAAATAAGATATTTTTTTGCACATCGGTCCCCTCTAAAACAGCATGTGGCTAAAATGTCTCAGTCAGTGTCTTTGCAACAAAAAGCAAACTTCTTGCAGAAGAATAAATAGACAGTAATACTTGGAGGATGTCCTCCGAAATACCGCAAAAGTCATATGTTGTTGCTTGGAAAAAAAAAAATAATACTTTTTTTCATCCTCAAGATTCAAAGACGCCAAATCGTGGGAACATAAGAGGTGCTAGAGCACGAGCAAGGGGGGATGGAAGTGGTTTAAAATCCTTCCACCCCACTTTCTGATTGTGTGTGACATTTGTAAGCGGTGTTATCCCATCGCGGTGACTGTGTGTGGCCGAAATGATACAAAGCCTTTCCTTGTGAGTGCGCGACAGCTTGTGATGGGCCGCATTTGAATTGCGAATTGAAGGGGTTTGTTCACAAATTTCTTAAGAGATTTCTCTGTCAGAATTTGGTAGTGCTTCTTGTAGCATTAGAGCAATTAATTCTTCATGAAGTTCTCGAGTTATCAAACTTGGGCATATTCTTGTGGCTATTGAATTTGATAGTTCTTCCAGTACTTTGACCAATTGTTTTATAAATTTCTTGGGTTATTGAACATTGGTATACCCCCATATGTATTCGTCCAGCAAATTTATAAAACAATTGACAGTACTGGAAGAACTATTAAATTCAATAGGCACAAGAATAAAAAGTTTGATAACCTGAAAACTTCATGAAATAGTTAAATTGTTATGAAAGCACTAAATCATCACTTAACATACTTCTGTGTTAGGAATTTGAGGAGTGCTTCTTGTAGTATTACTTCTTCAATCATGTTCGGGTTATCAAACTGGCATATTCTTGTGGCTATTGAATTTGATAGTTCTTGTAGTACTTTGATCGTTTTATAGATTTCTTGGTATATTGAACGTTGGTATATTCTTATATGTATTTCGTCCTGCAAATTTATAAACAAGTGGTCAAAAGAACTACAAGAACTATCAAAATAAGAACCACAAAGAAATATACAAAAGTTTGATAATTCTGAGAACTCATAAAGAAGTAATTGTTATGAAATTTTAACTAAACCATCACTTAACAAACTACTCTGTCGAAATTTGGTAGTGCTTCTTGTAGCATTAGAGCAATTACTTCTTCATGAAGTTCTCGGGTTATCAAACTTTGGTATATTCTTGTTGCTATTGAATTTGATAGTTCTTGCAGTACTTTGACCAATTGTTTTATAAATTTCTTGGGTTATTGAACATTGGTATACTCCTAGTAAAGTATGTTCACACGTGATAAATTGAAATTCGTCAGTGGATTTCAGTTTTTATATTTTCAAATGTGGTAGCAAAATATGTAACTGCAACCGTAGTGGTCCTACGATAACGCTGCATTAATTATATATCTGCCGTTTGAAGAGATTTGCGTTGAAGTACCTAGCCTTCGAAAATAGTAAAAATAATAACTGACTTCGAATCAAAGCATACAATTGAGTAGCACTTGGACATACTATGAGCAACCAAGTAATTTACATTTAGACGTTTTAGACGTCGCTTCTAATCTTTTTACTAAATTTTGTAATGTGCCCAATAATTTTCATACATTTTGTAACGCATTCAATTTAGTTAAGTTTTTCAGTCGGAATCATACTGCAAAACTTCAGTTCTCAATATTGTTAGTAGACCATCTATGGCAGGGGTGGCCAACACGCCGCCCGCCTTGAACATGGATAAATTCAGACTCGTGAGATTTATCACACTTTTACAAAATATATTTATTTTATAGTGACCAAAGTAGTAAAAAATCAATGTATTAAAAATACATTATTTGTGTATCCCTATATTCAAAAATTAACTGTCAGAAATTATGAGAAAAAATTAACTTTGATTTTAAAATAATTTGATGACAAATATAACTCGTTTTTATTTATGAGTTCACAAAAATAATTAAATTATATTTTGCGAACTCATGGTGAGCGCATCTTTGGAACATCTAATATAACAGGTTGTAATATGAATGTAAAAAATATTTATAGGGGTCTCATATGGGGATATATAATTTTATATGCGGTCCGCGGAGTTAGGATGCATTTCAAAGTGGCCTGCAAAATCATTTGGGTGGATCTATGGTGTATAAGGTTTGCTTTATTATCTCATCAAATATTTAGAAAGCTGCCCATCAAGAAATCGTGACGTTCTTGCCCATATACGTATATCCACTTTCCCACATCGATATTGCTTTTAGATAATCGATGCTCACCAATCGATACCTCATTAAACAATAAACGCCTCATTTGGTCATCCTCTCACTTAATAATGTATATTTTAAAACTGGCATGTTAAATCTAATGTTTGACCAATATTAAGTCGCATGCTGTATATTTCATTTTTAATTGTCTGGCTTTTAAATTAAACAGATTGTTTTAATTTCAAAATAGTGTCTAATGATCAGTTTATGTTTATGAGCAATTAAACCATCACTTAACAGTCTTCTGTCAGAATTTGGTAGTACTTTTTTAGTATTAGAACAATTAATTCTTGATGATATAGATAGTTAATATCAATATAATGTATGCAATATATTAAACTTTGGTAATTCCCGTGACTAATTAATTTGATTTTTGTAGTACTTTGATCAATTGTTTCTTTTACCAAAATTGCTTGGAGTATTGAGCGTTGGTATACACCTATATGAATTCGTCGAGTAAAGTATGTTCACACATGGTAAATAAAAAAAATTTTTTTGAATCGATTTTATAATTTACTTATTGTGATAGCAAAATATGAGTGCAATGCAACTACATCTGTACTGCTCCTACGATAACGTTGAATTCATTATATCAGCCGTTTGAATGATTTATGTTAAAATGCTTAAATAAAAAATATTAAAAATAGTAACTGCACATCGAATCAATTAGGAAAAAATTAAGTATCAGTTGGACGTACTATAAGCAACAAAAATTATAGCAATTAGATCTTTTATTCATCTCTTGTAATTTTTTTATTAAATTTTTTGTAATGTGCCCAATAATTTTCATACACCTTATATAATTCATTCAATATTTGTTAAGTTTCACCATTGGAATCACGCTGCAAAAACTTTGGTTAGCAATATTGTTATTGATCATAACTAGTATATAAGGTTTCATTTATTATCTCTCATCAAATATTTAGAAAGCTGCTATCAAGTACCGTGACTTTTTGCCCATATATATCACTTTCCACATCGATATTGCTTTTAGATAATCGATGCTCTCAATACCGATACCTCGCCAAACAGTAAAACATCCCATCAGGTCCAGGGTGTTGAAGGGACACCTCCTCCTCCCATGCAGTGAGGTGTGAACAGATCTGATAAGACCAAAAGGCACTTACCAAAAGAGGAGCACCTCTTGTCAACAACGCCTCTGGAAGATAACTACAAAGATTCTGTTGAAAGAGATAAGAACAGTAAAAGCGAAAGTAAAGATCATCAGTAAGGGTGAGTTTAAAAATAACCGTTTATTTTATCTCTATATAGAAGACTGGGGGTTTGTGTGCGAATGTGTGTGAATTATTAAGTATTAAAATAAATGGAAAAAAATATCTGCATCCAGTTTTCTTTTTTGTATTCCTTGTATGGAAAATAAAGTATGAGGGGGTGTGGTATTCCATAAATATTAAGTTCAAAAGAACCTTTTCAGAGGTAGCCTTCCCATACTGTGTCACATAGGAAAATGATTTCAGAGTCCCATACTACTGTGCCCAAAAAGTAAGACCAGTTATTATTATTTTTTAAAATTCTTTATTTATTCTTCCAAATTTATTTTTCATCGCCTACAAAATAATCAATTCTGGACACAAACAACTTATGCCAACTTTATTTCCAATCCTCAATGCATGCTAAGTCATCACCAGGGATGTGGCCTTTCAAAATTCACCGGAATCGGTTTAACATTTCCCAAAGCCAAGCGTAATCAAACACTAATGAATATTTTGACGTCAAATTTCACACAGATGTCAAGGACTTGATATTGCCAGCAACCTAAAAAAAAAAAAAAAAAAAAAATGAAATTATAAAGCAAACTTTTTTGGATACATAGTATATTAAATAACTTGTTTCACTCATTAAATAAATAATTAACGTTTGCTTTTAAGACAGAATAAATTAAATGCCTAATTTTATGTAGTAAAAAGATTAACTTTTACGTAAATTTGTGGAGAAATTAAAATATATCTGATAAATCAGAATGGCACCTTAGAGATAAACGCTGATTTAGTATTTTCATTTCTATAACTTAGTATGACTTTGTACAACAGACAGAGATTTAAAAATATATAGAATGTGAATTAAATACCTACTTTTTTATGTAGTAAAAAAATTGACTTTTAACTTAAATGTGGGGAAAATGTAAAAATGTTTCTGATAAATCAGAATGACATCATAAAGAGATAAAAATTATTTGAAGTTTACTACTAGTTTTATTCTATTAACTAAGTATGACTTGTACAACGGACAAAAAGTATTGCTATAATATAGCTCAGTTTTTTCTTATATTTGATTGCTAAAAAAGATCAGTTACTACATTTAACTGAATTATAAGAAAAGAAATTATTTAATGGTGTATTTTCCATTGATTTTTAAAAATTTTTATAAATCGTTTTTATTATACATTTTATACATATTTTTAAATTTTGTAAAATTATTGTTACACATATTACTTTATCCAGATTAAAAAGGAACGAAATTTGGTTTGTATGTTTAGAAATATGGAGTTGACCCCTCACCTATTGCCAATAATCAGCAATCAGATAATAAGTGAAATGTATATTCGGTACAGAAACAAATCACCGATATTGCACCTTTATTTAGATTGACCACGCCTACCGATTGGCCGACACGCCTATCTCGTGAGTTCCGTCTCCACTTCTTGGAAAAAAAGAAGCATTTTCGAAATATGAATATGATTGGTTACATTTATTGCTCGCTTTTTGGTTTTCAAAAGCAATTTTACATATTGCATGAATATTGCGTTTCATGCACTCAATATTTTTATTATTAATCTTATTAAAGAAAATAGCTTCATTTAATTTAATTGTATGTTTATCTGCTAAAAATACTGATTTATTATGTGGTCTGAATTTAAAAAAAAACAACTGAAATCCTTTTCACGAATTTCAATTTCACTAACATGTGTGGACATACTTTGTTGAATGAACTTCCATGTAAAAGTATACTTTCTATTGGTATACTTCCATGTAAAGTATACCAATGTTCAATAATCCAAGAAATTTATGAAGCGGTAGGTCAGAATACTAAAAGAACATGAGTTCTGCTCTTTATGTTTCAGCTTGATTATTTGGCAATTTTTTTCTTGCGGTTTTCACCAAGCCCACTCCTAAACAAAAAACAACATGGTAGCTGGGGTTACAAAATTCTGTGGTTTTGGGGATTTCATTTGGCGCTGAAATAAGACTTGGCAAAAATTGGAACTCTAAAGTGCAGAATCTCCACAAGAACTATCAAATTCAATAGCGACAGAAATATAACAAATTTCATAACTCTAGAACTAAGAAGCAATTGCTCAAATATACCATAAGAAGCACGACCAAATTCAGACACGAGAAGTTTGTTAAGATGGTTAAATTAAGTTTTATAAACATAAACTAATCCTTAGACATAGTTTTGAGGATATTGAAATAGCCATTCTTTCTATTCCAGTGGTTTTTTAAACTGGGAGATTGGTGAGGTCTTGGTGAAAAAGTTTAGGCTATTTACATTGTTGCTATGGTTTTTTTTTTTTTTCTTAGCGAAATTTTCTTTTATAAATGTGATTGACGTTCTATTATCTTAATTAATAGACCTTTAACGTAGTTTTTTATTTCATCAAATCATTTAATTTCTGTTGTACTGCCATCTTAGCAGTCATATTAATATTTAGCTTGCAAATTTGTTGGGTTTTTAAAAATATTATTTTTGCTGGCAAGGGTATAAAGTCTTATCGCAGTCTTACAAAAATGCTCTAAAATAGCTGATTCCATTTGTCACTACTTATGTGTTTTAGATCCTTATGCCATAAAAAAAATATTAAAAATCCCGAAAATGATTAGACGCTGCAAATGACATGAGGGATCGTTCAGCCCAAAACAAAGCCAAACATAGAAGAGGTGGTTCAGGAACCGACGGATGGAATTTGAGAGACGAACCATTGGAATTTGATATTAAACTTCATATAGAGATTTTCTATTTATTGAATAAATAATTTTACTCGACAAAAATATTGTATTTATAGTAGCCTTATATTCTTCTTTTTCTTTATTTGCACTACAGCATGTTACAGACCAAGTCCATCTCAACAAGCCTCCAACAGATCCCTATCACAGTCTGCCAACGATTGGTTTTTAATGTTCTTGAGATCTACCTCTATATAGTCTATCAATCTCGTGCGAGATCTACCCTTTTCTTTGCACCCTTTATATTTGCAAAAGACCTCTTTTTTAACAGGGCTCGTAT
>BPLR01012296.1:0-53290 GCA_021605095.1 Caerostris extrusa | reverse complement strand
AGTTACGTATTGTTGCTTTTCCTTTTGTCATTTAGAAAATGATAATCATGAATTTCAAATGTCTGAAATTTTTTTTTCTAAAACCATTCTCACTAGAATCGTACGCTAGTAGCAAATTCAATGTTTCAAGTTTGCATCACGAGGAAGGATGGGGAGGTTACAAAGTACTTAGCTCTTTACGTCACCACGATTTGAAATGAAGATATCATTTGTGTTTTTATAATCTCCTCTTTAAGACCAAGCGGCCTGATGTCCAATTGACTAGCTCTCTGGCTATAGCTAGGCTTCCAGGTTGGGAATCCCGGCGGCAGCATAGATGCTTCGTTGGGTTCGGAATTCACTTTCCAATTATAGATTCCGGTCTTAATTAGCCTTGCGTAAAAATGATAGTAGACTAGAGAGTGGCAATCCTGTGACAACCTTGCTACATGTAAGTTCAAGCACTTCAGCTTGTTATAAACACTATTATTAAAAGAAATGCGTATAAGAATGAAATAGGTAACGATTGAACAACACTTGCAGTTGTACTGTCATAGTGCCTGGATCATTACTAGTAAAGATTAAGTATCATTATCATGTGCTGTGTAGGTCTCCAAACAGTCGGCAACCTTGAAGCCATTAAGCATGTCTCCCTAACTTGGGCACGGTTTTCAAGAACTGAAATTAAATCAGATTCGTTATTGAAGGATCTGCCTTAACTCCATTGCAGCGAAACCCAACAGAGCAAACGCAATACCCAAACAGAGAAGGTGATGAGTGATTGTCATCCAGCACACACATAATGTGATAGAAAATGTTTGTCAGCAGATGGGTACTAATAATAGATGGGTAATAATGGAACCTTTTGTTTTTGGTTCCTTGAATCAGGGGCGGCAGGGTGGCCAGTTAGCTAGCGCTCTGGCGTTTAGTATCACAAGTTTGAGGTTCGAATTCTGGCGGTGGCATGGATGTTTGTGAGTGGTTCGGAATCCACTTTAAATTGCAGGTCCCTGTCTAATTAGCCTAAAATGGGAAAAAAAATTACCGTAGAGCAAGAAACCTAACCAAAACTTTAAGACTAATGGAAGAACTTAAATGCCTACAACCTTAATGTGCATACCTATCATAGGGTTTCAATTTTATATCTTCATATTATATAAACTTTTAATTATGAAAAAGTAATCTTTCAAATTAAATAGGCGTTGGTTTCTTTTTTAAAAAATTTGATCATAATTAAAATTGATTTAGATGTTGATTTTAATTTATGCAATTCTCAATTCGGTAATTATTTTTGACTAGAGTTTGATAACTTAGTAATCCTACAGAGCAATGCAACACTCCAAATGTTCGCATTTAATATGATAGAAAAATGTTCATCAGCAGATGGGCGGTGACGAGGACCTTCTGGTTATTGATTGCCCTAAAAGGCCTTCTCAACCAGGACGTCGTGTGTTAGAATTCACGTGTATAAAAGCCTCAGAGTTTTGTTAGAGCTTTTGGATTGAAGGCAACATGCCGAGTTGATCCCCCAGACTCTATCCTCCATATGACTCTTTTCCTTATCGAACTTCAACAGTTGCCGATATTTGCATTGGTGCTTTGGCTGCATCTTTGTAATACTTTTTAGAAGATAAACTACAAACAGAGTATATCTTGGATACCAATTATGGGTTAGGGCGGACATAAAGGCTACCATAAAGCCAATATGCAATAAGGTTAAAACATACACAATATACACATGTTGAATTTTAAAGCGTCTTAAACTCCTTCTTGGACGTAAATGAATCTAAATTTAAAAACAAAAAACAAAATCTCTTACAAATACAATATATATATATATATACATATATATATATATATTTTCTAATGCAGCTGGCAAATATACCGTGATCTTTTATGCCATAAGGGCTGCACAGACGTTACTCACTTTGCACTACCCAGGGGCGCGTGTAGCTTGAAGATAAGCCACGGACGCCGAGTAACAATGCCCCCGCAACGCTCTGCGATCCTATTAGGACCGGGACTTCTGCACACTTTGGGCTAAACAGACCGAGACCTACTGGTTTAAAGTGGATTCCGAACCACTACAAACATGTGTTGGCAACGCCGGGATTTGAACCCAATACCTGTGGTACCGAGCGCTAGCCACTCGGCCATCTGGCCCATACAATATATATGTAAAATACTTAAATTGAAGTATTGTTATTATAAATCAATAAACCATCATCCAACTATCAAAATTTCTATGTCATATAAGGATGACACTCCTGACATTCAACGACTTAATTAAAAATTAAACAAAAATGTTCTATACTTGTTCTATATTATAGGTCCATTTTATGTTAAAATGTAAAAGAAGTTAAAACTCACGCGTTTTAAACGCCTTTCACATTTCAAATGGATACTTTAACCTTTCTAAAAATCATTTCTAAAAGAAAAGTCCAGCAATATAGTGGGGCAGAAGCGATTCTTTGAGCGAATTAGGTCTAAATAAATAGAAGGCTTATTATTTGAATGCACACACGTCGAAGCATATGACAAAATAACAATTAAAATTCCTTCAACCGAATAAACCTTATGGCGCATTTTCTCCTAACTGACGTTACATTCATATAATGGAAAACATTCCCCTTTTTTTCTATATCAGTAAAGTGATATGATTGGTGTGTTATTAATAATTTTTCTGCTTTTTTGTGAGTATTTCCATTCACAAACTACGTGACAAACCACGTGATAAAGGTATTTGCGTAGGGTTAGTTTCATCTGCGACTGCGCTTTGCATCGATTTTTTGTCGAAGTCTCGTGCTAGTCAACGCGAGTTCTTTGCGTTGTTTCATTAAGAAAAAAATAATAAAAGAAATGAAAATAGTATCATCATTCATAATCAATTTTGCTAAACAATACTGTTTAATATTGTACAAAAGAGAAAAGAAAATTTTCTTAGGAAATTAATTTCCCTTGAGCTCAGCCTGTGTGTTATTATTCCCTTCATCCAGGCAATTGAGTGGAACGTTGTATTTATGCGTCTTTTAGCCTGGGGGAAAGAATGTGAAAACGTTCAGTAGCATGATAAATTGTTTGAAACGAATTGTATTGTCGAGTTTTCACAAAGATTTTTACTTTCGCTGCACACTGGGCGTATAAACAAATAGTTTTACGCAATGAAAAGATTTTAACTGGAGAGAAATTATTTGAGTTTTTGATCAGAAACACTAAATTGGTTAAGTTTGGAATTTGAGAAAGACAAATTTAATTTTGCCTTTCACTTAATTGGAAATATTAAATAGAACTTTGTTTCTGAAAAGTGTATTTTGGAAACGATGCTTTATATGAAGTAGATGATTTTTAATCATCTGTAATATTTTTATTCTATTAGTTAAACTCGATTGGAAAAAAAGAATGAAGTTGAATAAACGAAAATATTAAAGAAAATCAGTTTTTAATTTTATTTTTTAATACGCTTGATTTAACTGCTTTTTCTTTGGAATATTTGGCTTACTTTTTAATATTGACAAAAAAAAAAATTTCGACCATTTTGCTATTTGATGATATGCAATTTATTTTTCTAAATTGATTTAATAACATCACATTTTTTTATTATACAAGAAACTAGCGGAAGCCATGAACATTGCGTAGACATATAAGAGTTATAATTGAAAGATGCAATAAAAGTTTGATCAGTTTTTAATTTAATTTTAATACACTTGATTTAACTACTTTTCACTGGAATGTTTGGATTTTTGCGATTTTAATATTCGGAGAATTTTATACAAAAAATGTCGACTATTTGCTACTTGAGGATACACATATCCTCAAGTAACAATAGAGTAATTCAGTATAGAGTTAATAATAGTTAATTAATGATGTTAATAGAGTAATAGAGTTAATAGTAATATTATTAGAGCAATAGAGTTATTAGTAGTTAATTAAAAGTGTTAATAGAGTAATAGAGTTATTAGTAGTTAATCAAGAGTGATAATAGAGCAATATAGTTAATAGTAGTTAAATAACAATGTTAATAGAGTATAATACTAAATAGAGTTATTCAGAAAGATTTGATATTACTCACTACAAAAGCCGTTAAGATCATCTTATCTGAATAGAAAATTAAAAAATTTGCATACAGTGTCATTATCAGACCAATTGTTTTGTATGGCTCTGAGACATGTACTATAAGAAAGTGTGATCAAGAGTTGTTGAGAGTATGGGAAAGAAATATTTTGAGGGAACTTTTTGGCTTTTTTTTTTTTTTTTTTTGGTTTTGTTTGTCGCTTTACTGTCATTTTGTGCATGCTTTAGGCTAATTAGACCGGGACCTAAAGTTTAACGGAGATTCCGAACCACTCACAAACATCGAGTTTTCTAAAAATCTTTACTTTCGCTGCACACTGGGCGTATAAACAAATAGTTTTACGCAATGAAATATTTTAACTGGAGAGAAATTATTTGAGTTTTTGATCAGAAACGCTAAATTGGTTAAGTTTGGAATTTGAGAAAGACAAATTTAATTTTGCCTTTCACTTAATTTGAAAATATTAAATAGAGCTGAAAGTGTATTTTGAAACGATGCTTTATATGAAATAGATGATTTTAATCATCTGTAATATTTTTATTCTTTTAGTTAAATACGATTGAAATAAAAACCGAATTTGAATAAACAAAAAAGATGAAACAAAATGCTTTTTAATTTTATTTTAATATGCTTGATTTAAATGCTTTTTCTTTTAGAATATTTGGAGTATGACACTTTAATTTTCGTAGAATTTTATACAAAAAGTCGATTATTTTGCTACTTGATGATATGCAATTTATTTTTCTAGATTGATTGAATAACATTATATTTAGAAAATTATACAAGAAACTAGCAAAAACCATGCGCATTACGTAAACATATAATAGTTGTAATTGAAAAGAGGCAATAAAATACCAGTTTTTAATTTTAATTTAATATGCCTGCTTTAACTGCTATTTTTTGGAATGTTTTGATTTTACTACTTTAATATGCGGAGAATTTATATAAAAATCTCGACTATTTTTATTCTTGATGATATGTAATCTATTTTTCTAGATTGATTAAATAACATTGTATTACATATAATAGTTTGCTTTAATTGCTTTTTCTTAGCAAATGTTCACTATTTTGCTACTTGATGATGTGGAATTTATTTTTCTATAATAAACCGAGTTATTCAGAAAGATTTGCTATTACGCACTACAGAAGTTATTGATATCATCTTACCTAACTAGAAAGTTAAACATTCTTGCATACAGAGTCATTATGAGACCAATTGCTTTATATGGCTCTGAGACATGAAAATGAGCAAATGTGTTGAAGAGTTGTTGAGAATAAGGGAAAGAAAAGGTTTGAGAAACATTTTGGAGTCGTTTATGAAAATTGCAAATGGATAATTAGAACAAATAAGAAACATATGATTGTTATAAAGAATTAGATATTGTTGGCAAGGAGAACGAGAATTCAATGGATGGGTTATGTAGAGAGAATGGAGTTAAACACAACAACAAGAAGATTTTTTTAAAAAAAACCGCAGCTGATCTAGACCAGAGGAAGACCAAGAATTAAATGGGTGATTAAGTCGAGGAGGTTTGGTTTGTTTGTCGCTCTACGGTCATCTTATGATACCAGGACTTAGAATTCCGAACCACTACAAACACCCATGGCACCGCCGCAACACGAACCCGAAATCTGTGGCACCGAGCACCAGAGCGCTAGCCACTCTGCAAGTCGAGGAGGACTAGAAGACTCTCATAATTTCTAACGGGAAACAAAGGGTAACTAGTCGTGTGGAATTGCAAACAATCTTGTAGGAGGTCAGCACCCTTCAAGAGCTGTAGGACCAATGATAATTATTATTCAGAAAAGTTGATTAAATTACATTAACTAACATACGTAAACTTAAAGGAAAGTTGGTGGTTGTCAGCCAAGAAGAACAACTCCATTGGATGACCAAAAAATCGTCTTCGAGATGATAGATAGATAGATACTATTCAGCAGACCCTACAACTAAACAAGTGTATACGGAAACAGAACTACAACTGTTGAGCTCTAGTCGTCTGTATGGCTAGACGTTTTCATAAAAGTGGCCTATTATCCATCCTAAACTCCAAATTATACCGAAAACTGCCTATTGAGGAAAATAGTATGGCGTAAGGAACACAAAGATTGGGATTTATTAATAGAGTCATGCCGTATTTATGCATGAGTTTGAGTAGTACAAGAGATTCTCAACGCCGGTTGATATGGAGAGAAGTAAACACGCATTATTATATGATTGACTTCAATACGGTGGTCTTGGTATGCTTGTCTGGTTATGAATATTTAAACTGAGTTCAATTTTTTTTCAATAGAAGTACCGTGACAGGAGATAGCTACTGTCAGAATGTAATTCTCCCCTACATGCAGATATTTAGAGATTTGGTTTGGTTTGGTATGTCACTCTACGATCATTTTGTGAACACTTTGGCTTATTAGACCGGAACTTAACAGTTTAACGTGGATTCAGAACCACTAACAAACATACATGTTACAGCCAAGATTCGAATCTGAATCCTGTGGTACCAAAGGACAGAGCGTTACCCAATTAGCCATCAGACCGCTGAAGATGAACGTTTGAAGGTGCGGGGCGTAAGCCCGCTTGTAGCCGCCGCTGGTACAGATCTTGGTAGTAGTAGCAAATACTCAAGTGAGAACCTTTAAGACTGAAATTGGAGAAGGGTTCCACGTGGACAGCAATTAAACATGGGTCCATCGGTGTAAGAGATCGGAAAAATCTCTTCTGAAGCGAGACATTTGTGCAGACTTTCTTCTTTGGGCGATATCACCAGGTTTCTTGTTGTTGAAGAACTTCTGTAAAGTGAAGATATCACTAAAATGATCAGCGTACTGCCTTAATTAAATCCCATAGAATATGCACGCTAAAAAAAACACATTTTGCGTACAATTATATTAATTGGAGAATAACCAACTGAAAAAGATGCTCAATGAGGAACTGATAAACTTACAACAATAACTGTGGAATGATTTGGCGTTGAATGCGAAGAAATGTCGCCAAGTAACCGTTATAGTGGAAAAACTTCATATCCTTTACTGAGGGATATGTATTATTTGTTTTTGCTTTTTTTTTTTATTCCACACTGTATGTGTTCTATTCCTTTCTACGTTGGTGTGATTTCTTCACCCATTACATGCAAAATACTGTCATTCTGAATTTCACGCCTGCAGGTTACCTCTTTCCTGAATTATGGGGGAAAAACCAGCAGCCTACGCTCTGCACATCAATGTAGTTTTGTAAATGATTAAAAATGTAAAACATCTAATGTTTATTTATCCACTGCGAAAATCAGAAATCGATAAAATTTGAATTTTGTTTAGAAACGCTTTGATGATATTTATACAGTATTAAATTCTAGTGTTTATATTGACAAAATCTATCCTTATAATTTATTATTTGAGATACTTTTTACTATTTGAATATGTTTTTTGTCATTGACAAAACTGAGTCATAAAAGTATTTATTCCTTTTACAAGTTTTGTAACTATAAGCTGGTTTAAATTACAAAATGTAGTAAAATCATCAAATAATTTTAATTTTCAAAATAAATAGTTTTGTAAATATAACGTGTTTAAATTATAAAATCTAGTAAAATTCTCAAATAATTTATTTTTCAGAATCTTTTATGAGACGTTTTATAGCTGAACTTTAATATTTTGGATAAAAATTAAATTTAATGAACTCAAAATGCAAGAAAAAAAGATGTCTAACGATTCTGAAAAGGAGAATATCAAATCACAAAAAGTATTCCGCAATTTTTAATGGTTTGTCAAAGCGAATAAATATTTACGAAAAAAACACCCATCCAAATGTATGAATAACCCATTATGTCCTCTTTTAAATGGAATATTTATTACAAGATAATACACTAAAAGAAATTAATGTAAATCACCAGCAAATTTTAGATTTATAAGTAATATAAAGATACTAAAATTGCAAAAAGGATAATAAATAAAGTATTTGGCAAAATCATTTTTCAGTTTAATGCTATTAAAAAGTCAATGGATTCTATTGTAAATTGCTAATACTACATTATTAAGATAGTTAGGATTAATAAGATGGAAAAAACAATTTAATAGAATAAAAAAAAAATATTGACAATAAGCATAAAAAATTACATTAGCATATTCTTAACCGTACAATTTTGTTCAATTTTTTTTGAATGATATTACTGTACATAATAGTATTATTTTTCTTGTATGCTATGATTTGGTTCTTGGGGGACTGATGGCCAAGTGACTAGCGCCCTGGTTCTCGGTGCCATGGATTTTTGTAGTGGTTCCGAATTAACTTTAAACGGTTGGTCCCGATATAATACGACTGTTGAGCGTAAGGCTGACAACCCTACCTTGTTGTAATGTCTCGGCCTATGCTAAACCTATAACAGCTTCAAGAAGAACTACACTTTCAGGTTCATGAGAACACATTATTTTTTTATTTAAAAGCAATATATATATATATATAAATATAAATATATATATATACAGAATATGTGCAAAGAAATAAAAATTAAAGATACAAATTAGATACACAAGCTCAGTTAACTCGGAGTCGAAGATTATTAGGACATTTTCAGAGTCTACGACGAAACTAATGCACCCGGTCTGCGGCAAACCTTGATTATAATACGGTGTGATACATGAAACTACAATGGGCTTATTTGGTAAGCAGGCGGAATCTTCTGCCTTTTCTAAAAGAAAATTCTTTTCGACTTGTCACAGAATATCTTTTTCTCCTCCAAAAACCTTCCTTTAAAAAATTCCGTCAAGAAGAGGGAGGGGGATCAACTTCCCTCATGGGAGTGGTCACTTCTTCAGTCCATGGTCTACCACCCATCATGATGCGACAACTCATGGTGTAGTCCATATTCCACTTATAATTGTCGCAGACATTCGCTATTTTCATAATGTATCATTATCTATGCCACTGATTATCTGCTATCCTATTTGAGTGACAGGTTATTCTCATTACAACAGGACACTAATTACATGTAGTATAAAAATTCACAACACTGCTTATCTGATGTCAGATTTGAGTGATGGGTTGTTATGCACTTGATAAAGAAAATACATTCCTCTCTCCTGGGACAGAAATGCCATATTTCATCTCGTGGGAAAAATGCTACACCGTAAAGAGGAAACACCTCCTGTCTCGAAATCTGCCGGTAGGCAGACGGCCTTCGTCCACTATGGGGCTGTTGTGGCTATAAAGAAGTAGGTCATTTGGTTTGTAGAAAAACTAATTTTTTAAATCATCTAATAAATTTTGCTTGATAAATGTTGTTCTCAAATACTTGTCCTTTTGAGTTGCGGTTATTTGCTACGACAACAGCACAAATGTATTACCCAGTTTGCGCAACGTAAACATATTACGCTCCACCCATATTTTGGGTAATAAAAGGTTATACTGCTCCTCATAAGGGACTATTATCCCTTTCAAATTTAATGGAAGAAAATTTTGACTTTTAGTATAAGTTTACCATGTTTATCCGTAAATGCCTACAACAATGAAAACTTTCACTTCCTCCTAGTTTGTTGTATTAGCGAACCAATACCCTTAATATTCCACTAAGAGAGCTATCTACTACACTCACTTTTATACACGAACTAAATATCTGCGAAACATTCCTCAAATTGGACCCATCAGATAACGACACAACCTAAAAAAAAAAATCTCATGCCTGTAATTGTCTGAATCTAACTTATCATAGGATCAAATAATTAGATTAATCCCATGAGAATGGAAGTAGACTGAGTAACAGCTTAATCTTATCAAAGGAAACGAACCGTGAATGTCTACGAATCGATGTATGGCGATTCTTCTCTTCTGCAAATTCAAGGCAGCATTCATTGATTCACCGAGTTAGTGAATTTGACTGCCCTTTGATCTTAACCAATAGGCTGAGAAGCGACTGAGTTAGGGAAGAAATGAAATTAAAGTATTACATATATTCAAGAATATATCTACAGTTTTCTTCCGTTGTCTAAAGAGGGAACTTATTCACTAAAGATATATTAAGGCTGGAACTGCTTAGTGGATAGCGAATTTGTGTTTCCGAAACAAGAGTCTGAATGGAACCGAAAGCTTCCATGTCTTTGTAGACCATGATCATGATAAATCTGCAAGCAGGAATATTCTTCTTCTCTGTTTGGAGGGAGGATGAGTACCTTTCCGATATTTCCCTTGGAGGTTTTGTACAATGTATGGGTGCGTAAATGAGATTGCAATAAAGCTGTCCCCCTGAAAAGATTTAGAATAATAAAAATCTGCATGTTGTATAGGCGAATGATCTCAATTTAACGTGCCCATCAATCGAAAACAACAATTAAAATATTTTGATATTTTGTTAATGAGATATTTTTTAAATAAATACGCATATTCAATCATAAATCTCAAAGTGCCAGTGAAGTGAAGTCAAGTTTTTTTCTAATGGTAAGAGAAAATGACAAACTCATATGAGATCAAAATAGTGTAAAACACATGCAAGAAAAAAAGCAATAAATGGAAAATGATAATGTCTCATCAGCAAAGTTCTAGCTCTTCAATATCTTTTCACCTCGGAGTCCCCACACAAGGCAGGGCATCCTACTGTATGGGGTCTGTCCATGTTTTTGTTGGGCTATCAAAAATACCAGTGCTGTGCAGATGGCTCGCCAAATATTTATGGACCACCGGAAGTCTAAATACCGCGACAGCCTTTTCATGAGGTCTGTCCGAAATACCCTGTTCCAAAATGTTCCTCCAACTCTTCGAGAAGATACGACCAGTGAGCAATGCCTTCCATCTAATATCATTTGATTTTTGTTATACAAACTCCATGGAATGAAAAGAATTGCAAGTATTTGGTAGTAATTGCAAGTATCAGTCTTTCCGTATACTCTTCTTAGCCAGCAAATTTGCCTGATTATTACCTAAAAAAGTCAAGTCAAGTTAACTCAAGACGCATATTCAACGCATACTCATTTCATTTAATGAATAATAAGATAAGTTTCACATTTTCTTTTAACAATTTATAAAATCAAAAACAACAAAAAAAAAAATGAAAAATTATGCATCTCAAAATGGAATCTGATCGATATGAAAAGTTTAATGGGCAATAAATAACGAATTTAGAACTAAGAAATTCCTTAATGTGAAAATCGCAATGTCTCACGTTTGTGGCAGAGAGGGATTCAATAAATTACATTTTAAATTGGAAAAGGAATTTAATAAAACTTAAGTTTTATCGCATCCAAACAGTTCGCCTTTCTCAATTTTTTAGTACCTAAAATTCTAATCCTTTAAGTAATATGTATTAAAATAACCCTTACTTACAAGCAAATATTGGTATTTATCTTATTTCAATTGAAACAAATGAATCTTTCACATATTTAGAACAAAAAAAAAAAAAATCATTAATAATTTTATCTTCGAAGCATGGATTAGACCAGTTTTGAAAAATTGAATACAAAATATAAATCCATTCTTTTGAGGGCAATTTTAGATCAACTTTACAAGAAATTGATCTTACTTTGTTGTCTAAAACATCCCATAAGTGTGCAATGGCGTTGATAAGTGGCGACTGTGGAGGAAACGCGTTGTACAACGTTTGCGCGTTGTACAACAGCAAAAATAACTTTTACGTTGTATGTTTGGGATCATTATCGTGTATTATAATGCAATGTCAGTTGATTCTCATTTTGCAGCAATTTATAGTAAATTGTTCTTTGTTTCAACATATCTATAATACTTATGTTTCTTTTATATATATTTATATATAATAAAGCAATTAAGTATGAAATAACAAAGAAATTAGTAAAATAACAAAGAAATTAAGTTATGAATCATCTGTATCTAATAGGAAGCTCAGTTTTAATATTTTTATATAGTAGCAATTGCGATTTAAAAATATTATTTGATGGCAAATTACTTGTGAGGCCTGATGGGCGAGTGACTAGAGTTCGATGCCACAGGTTTCGAGTTCGATTCCTAGGGGTGCATGAATGTTTGTAGTGGTGCGGAATTCACCTTAAATCGTTGGTCCATTTCTAATATGACTGTAGAACAATAGGCGCAGGGCTGGCAACCCTACCCCGTAAAAAGAAAACATCTCTCTTGAAATATGCCAAAAGGCAGACGACCTTGGCTTACCATGTGGCAATTCCGCCAATGAAGAAGAAGACAAATTATTATGGATCATAATGGAGTTTTGTACCCGTTCTTTTGAAAAACCGTAAAACATTTTCCATTATAAAGTATTTTATAAAGAAAAATTCTGTTATTTATTTAAATATATTGTGAAATTTTATCTGTAATTAGATTGACTGTCAGACACTCTAAAAATTCAGAAACACGTAACATAAAGCAAAATTATTTAGTAATATAAGCATTTTACGTTTTAAGTTAATTATTCAATCTTTATGTATTTTTAATTCTTAAAAAATTTCAACATTTACATTTTGAGTATTTTTATTCTAAAATTACCTCCAGAAATTTTTCACTTTTCAAAAAAATTATTTCTGTACTTATTCATATATAGTAAATATATGTAGCGTAGCAAAATATTTTTATACTAGAATATATATAATTTTATAGAAATATAACATTTTTGTAAATATTTTTAAGATATAAATACTTTTTAAGAAATACTTCTTAAAGCAATTTACAATTAGATGCGTAAATTTTATACAATTATGCTATATATATATCCCTCGAGTCCAACGGACTGAACTATTAAACAAACAAACTATTATTATTGAAAATATTCGTATTCAAATCATATCAGACTTTTATAAGATTTGTTGAGGGCTTTAAAAATATCTTAAGTGGAGGAATTTAAATCGACTTTTAGATTTCAAGTAATACATAAGAATTTGGTATCCACTATTTTCTCAAACCAATTTTAATTATCTTATACCTCCTCCGCAATACAGCTTTTTAAAAATTCTTAAAATGTTTAAAAACAAAGCATTTAAACAACTAAACAAAGTGTAATTGCAGAAACCATTTAAAGAACCAATATTTTCAATTTCGAATCTTTGTCAGTCCGAGAAATTAAACATTTATTATTTAACGAAAAATTGTGTTGTTGATATCTCGCTGCCGTGGAAATATGAGAGCTGATTAAATTTATTCCAAAATACTTATGGTTTTACCGAAAGCGACGGTTTAAAGCCAAATACATTACAGTTTTAAAATTTCCATTGAAGCGGACAGAACGCTTTGATTTGTCGTTCACTGGGGAAATCCACTTTTGGAAGTAGGTGCCATCTTACTTTCCTTTTGAGTCTCGTGTTTAGACTAAACGAAGTTCGACAGCAGGGAAAGGGAGTTTATTTTAAGGTTTCGCTTGAAACTTGTAAAAAAAATTTTATGTCTTAACAAAGGAGGACTTCAACAACTTGCTTCTCATTTCCACTATGGATAAGAAGAGAGGAATCTAGTTTGCGGAAGAGGCTGTGCATTTGTAGATTTATTTGCCATCGGTAGAATTTAGAATAAAGCGACTCGGAAATGAAGATAAAAATTTATTTTATGTACATTTTGACGCAGTTTGACATAAAGGTTTATTTGGTAGGTAATATCGGAATTGAAGATGCACAAGATAAGAATACTGGATTGTTTGTGCAGTTCTCTTTGTATTCTTAGGATTATAATGAAAATGGTTGGGAATGAAAACTCCTGCCATTCAATTTAATTTAGGTGCTCACTTAAAACTTTGGAATTAACTCTTGTGCTATTAATTTAAATGCCAATTAAATAATCATGATGGAATTTAATTTATTCTTGCACTGACAATAATCTTTCTTTAATTTATGTCAATTGAGTTTCTAAGCGAAGAACGTAATTATTTAAATGTCATCTAAGGAATAAATTATCACCTGCAATTTTGCGTTGTTGCGACTTGTTCTAAACTTTCAAATAATATTTACCGATAATCTTTAAATAAAAGGCTTATCAACTTAAGAACTCAGATATAAAACAATTTGCAACGAGAATGAAATTAAAACTTTAAACTAAGTAATTTTAGTGACAGTTTTATTTCCCAAAATTGCTGATCATTGTGTGCAATATAGTCGTTAATTTATATGCATTAGAAAAAGGTGATTCAATTATATTGGTCGGAGGTTTGAACCTTTTTACTGAACTTTTAATTATATTCCAAGGACTTGATGGCCGAGTGACTAGCGCTCTGGCGCTCGGTGCCATAGATCTAGATGCCATGGTTTATAGTGGTTCGGTATCCATTTTCAAATCGTGGGTCCCTTTCCAGTATGACTGTAAGAGCGTTGGTAGTAGGGTTGACACCACTACCCTGTAAAAAGAAAACATCTCCTGTCTCGAAATCTGCTGGTATGCAGACGGTCTTGGCCCGCCATGGGACAGTTGAGCCAATGATAATGGTGATGATGGTTAGTTATATTATACATCAAGGTTCTCCAAACTACGGCCCGCGGGCCAAATCCGGCCCGCCAGTGTCATCAATCCGGCCCGCGACAGCGAATAGTTTACTGTTGCTGTAATAAGTTGGATAAAAAAACACAGAATGATAATAACTCGGTTTTGTTCACTTGCTAGATAAAGCGTAATGACAAGCATAATACACAGAAAATTTAACTTAGGCATAACAACTAACAAATAATTGAAATGAATCCCACTAACATTATAAATCAGTGAACATCCCGAGGTTACCCTCGGTAGTTATACCTACCTATTTTCACTTTTAACCACTAGATGTCGTCAAATGTCACGGTCATATTGATACACACAATAGTAATTGCAGTAATTGAACCAGCGAATTTATTAAGAGTATGCTCGCTCAGAGCACGTACTCGGCGGCTGGTCTGGAAATTATAGATAATGGCAAAAAAATTTAAACAGTTTTGGCCCTTGGTACTTACTGGAGTAAACAGTATGGCCCTAAGGCTGGAAAGTTTGGAAACCCTTGTTCTACATAAAAGAAAGAATTTGAAAGCGTTATTATACGCCAGATTAGTGGGTCTAGTGGCAACAAAAGGTACTAAATTGCAAGAGGATTTGGTTAGAGTCTGTTTGCAAAGTGCACTGCAGTCACTGTTTTCAGAAATAAAGATTCTGGATTGTGATCAGGACAGAATGCTACCAATCTGTTTTTACTTCTCATTTCACTGTGGATAAGATGAGAGCGAATCTAGTTTGCGGAAGAGGCCGTGAATTTGCAGAATTTACCATGGGTAGAATTTAGAATAAAGCGATTAAAAATAAAAATAAAAATAATAGTTATATACAGTTTGACGCAGTTTCACATAAATGTTTATTTGGTAAGGTAATATTGGAATGGATGGTGCCCAATATAAAAATCTACTGGATTGTTTGTTCAAATCTCTTTGTATTCATAGGATTATAATGATGAAATGTTGGGAACGAAAACTGCTGCCATTAAGTTTAATTTACTTGCTCACTTAAATCTTTGGAATTAACCCTCGTCTTAATTTAAATGCTAGTTAATTAATAATGAAGGAATTTAATTTATTTCTGCACCGACAATAGTCTTTCTTCGAGTTTATGTTCAATACGAGTTTCTAAGTGAATAACATAATTATTTAAATGTCTTTTGAGGAATAAAATATCAGCTACAGTTTTGCATTTCATCCTAAACTATCAAATACTTTTTACCCAAAATCTTTAAATAAATGGGTTATTAAGTTGAGAACTCAAATTTACAAAATTTACTATAATTAGGTAGTTTAAACAGAAAAGTACCATTAGCAACAGTTTTTTTCTCAAATATTACTGGTGGACATAGTGTACATTCATTAATTTACATCCTTTAGAAAAAGGTTATTCAATTGCATTGGTCGGAAATTTGAAACTTTTTATTGAACTTTAGTTATATTCTCGGGATCTGAGGGTCGAATGTGTCCCGGCGGTGCCATAAATATTTGTATTGGTTCGGAATCCACTTTAAACCATAGCTCCTCGTCTGCTATGACTGTAAAAGCGTTGGAGGTAGGGCTCACAACACTATCCCATAAAAAGAAAACATCTCTTGTCTCGATAGCTGCCTGTAGACTGACGAATTTGGCCCCCATGGGGCTGTTGCGAAAATTAAGAAGAAGACAAATTACTTGACCATAATAGAATTTTGTACCTGTTTTCTTCTAAAACATGAACATTTTATCATTATGGATGTTTTTTATAAATAAAATTTCATTAATTTAAATATATTGTGAAATTTTGTTTGTAATTAGTTTGACTACCAAACACTGTACAAACAAGAAACGCCACGTATAAAGAAAAAAACATTCAGTAACTAATTTAAACATTTTACTTTTAAGTTAATTATTTACGCAAAATTTCTTTATGTCCTTTTAATTCGTAAGAACATTTCACAATTTTTTATTTAAATATTTTATTCTAAAATAATCTCCAGAAATTTTTCCCTTTTCAAAAAAATTTGTAATTTTAGTAATTTAAAAAAAGTAAGTATGTCCTTAAGTAATTTTT
Organism: Caerostris extrusa; assembly: GCA_021605095.1. Lineage (NCBI taxonomy): Eukaryota > Metazoa > Arthropoda > Arachnida > Araneae > Araneidae > Caerostris > Caerostris extrusa. The sequence goes on along the minus strand of BPLR01012296.1, from coordinate 36,776 downwards.
CCATATACACTCAAGAGCCGAAACATTATGACCACCTGTCAATAGCGAGTTGGCCCACCTTTAGCGCGCGACACAGCTTCAACCCGCCTTGGCATGGATGCCTCAAGTCCTTGGTAGATGGCTGGAGACAGATTGTACCAGATGTTTAAGCAACGGTCACTCAAATCCGAAATATTGCGAATGGGTGGTCTTTGAACTCTGAGCTGCCGTCCCAGGACACCCCAAATGTGTTCTATCGGATTGAAATCCGGTGAGTTAGGCGACCAGGACATTAACTGGAATTCAGCATCATGTTCCTGGAACCATTCCAACACAATTTTAGCCTTGTGACAAGGGGCGTTGTCCTGTTGGAACATTCCATTTCCAGCTGAAAAACAGAGGCCATGCAAGGGTGCAACTGATCCGCAATGATGTTCAGATACCCTGTAGCATTCATGGTCTGCTCTACCACAAACACGGGTCCCAGATACGCCCAAGAGAACGTCCCCCAAAGCATAATACCGCCACCACCGGCCTGTGTATGACCTACTGTATATTGAGGGAGCAACTGTTCGCCTGGAAGACGGCGCATCCTGACACGGCCATCGGCGTGAGGAATGACAAACCGTGATTCATCTGACCACGCAACTCTCTCCCACTGATCCATGGACTAGTCACGATGTTCCCGGGCCCAGCGCAGGCGTAGTTGGCGATGACGCTTGGTCAGCAAAGGCACACGTGTGGGACATTTGCTGCGTAGCCTCATATCCAACAGTGTCCGCTGAACAGTGTGCTTCGATACTATTCTAATTGGCCTGCATTGTATTGGGCTGTCAGCTGAGCCATTGTCTATCTCCGGTTTTGCTTCACCATGCGAGACAGTCTCCGACGACCTTTTTCTTTGATAGCGTGTGGACGTCCAACACCATGTCGTCTACTGCTGGTTTCACCTTCATTCCTCCACTTTGCATAAGTACTAACAACTGTAGATCGCGAACAACCCACGAGTCGTGCAGTTTCGGAAATACTTGTTCCGAGCCTTCGAGCTATTACAATCTGCCCTCTATCAAAGTCGCTTCGATCCGCAGCTTTTCCCATCACACACAGAAGTAAGTGAAAGAATGATTCTTCAGACTCTCCAGCAGCAGTTAAATACCACTTCCACCTGATCACATGCCTTCCACGTCATCCAGGCGAGTTCATTGCAAAATGTAGGAGTGGTCATAATGTTTTGGCTCTTGAGTGCATATATATATATATATGTATAAATATATAGGTATATGTACAATATATGTACAACCGAAAATAACTATTATTGTTGAAAATATTCATATATAAAACTATTTATTTTAATTATTTTATTTCTAATATTTTTAAGATATAAATATTTTTATATAAATATTTTTAAGAAGTAAATGCTATACATAAATATTTTTAAGAAATACTTCTTAAAGCATTTTTCAACTAAATTTGTTAATTTTATACAATTTACATACACTACTTATATATATATATATCACCCCAAGACCAAAAAAATGAAATGTTAAACAACAAACTATTATTATTGAAAATATCCATATTCAAAACATATAAGCCTTTTATGTAAATTAAGGAATTATTAAGGAGTTTAAAAATATCTTAATTGGATAAATTTACATTTACCTCAGGAACTTCGAACAAAATATTTACAGTTTATCATCCACGATTTCCTCAAAACAATTTAATTATCTTATACCTCCTCCGCAATTCAGCTTTTTAAAAGTTCTTAAAATATTTTAAAAACAAAGCATTTAAACAACCAAACAGAGCGTAATTGCAGAAACCATTTAAAGAATCAATATTTGCAATTTCGAATTCAAGTCGTCCGTGAAATTAAATATTTATAATTTAATGAAGAAATTGTGTTGTTGATAGTTTGCTGCTGTGTAAATATGACAGCTAATTAAATGGATTCCGAAATACTTAAGGTTTTATCTTAAGCGACGGTTGAAAGGTAAATGCATTAAAGTTTTAAAATTTCCATTGAATCAGACAGAGCGCTTTGATTTGTCGTCCACTGTGGAGATCCACTTTTGCAACTTAAGGTGCCATCTTACTTTCATTTTGCGTCTCGCGTTTAAACTAAACGAAGTTCGACAGCAGGGAAAGGGAATCTATCTGAGGTTTCGCTTGAGACTTGTAAACAAAATTCCATGTCTTTACAAGGAGGACTTCGCAATTTGCTTCTCATTTCCACTGTGGATAAGATGAGGACGAATGTAGTTTGCGGAAGAGGCCGTGAATTTGTAGATTTATTTGCCATCGGTAGAATTTAGAATAAAGCGACTCGGAAATGAAGATAAAAATTTAGCTTATGTACATTTTGGAGCAATTTCGCATAAAGGTTTGTTTGGTAAGGTGGTATCGGAATTGAAGATGCACAAGATAGGAATATACTGATTTGTTTGCACAATTCTCTTTGTAATTTTGGGATTATAATGAAGAAATGTTGGGAATGAAAACTGCTGCCATTAAATTTAATTTACTTGCTCACTTAAAACTTTCGAATTAAATCGTGTGCTATATAATTTAAATTCTAATTTGTAAATCATGAAGGAATCTAATTTATTTTTGCACTGGCAATTGTCTTTCTTTAGGTTTATGTCAATACGAGTTTCTAAGTGAATAACATAATTATTTAAATAATCTGAGGAATAAAATATTAGCCACAATTTTGTGCTGTTGCTATTCCTCCTAAACTATCAAATAATTTTTACCCATAATCTTTAAATAAGTGGGTTATTAATTTGAAAACCCACATTTTAAAAAAAATGGCAATAAGAATGAAATTAAAACAAAAAAAGTAATTTTAGTGACAGTTTTTTTTTTTCAAAAATTACTGGTCATAGTGTACTATATATTCATTAATTTACATCCATTAGAAAAAGGTTTTCAATTGTATTGGTCGGAGACTTTGCACTGTACATTGAGCCTTGATTATGTTTTAAGGGTCTGTTGGCTGAGTGATTAGGGCTCTGGATCTCGATGCGACGTGTTTTGGGTTCGAGTCCCTGTAGGGACATGAATGTTTGTAGTGATTCCGAATCCCTTTTAAACCGTAATTTCTGGTCTAAACTGACTATTGGGCGTAGGGCTGAATACCCTACCCGTAAAAAAGCATTTACTATTTAGGAATCTTTCTATTACGGTTATTCCAATATTGGTTCTATAAAAATAAAATTGCAGTATCATTAGTAGATACAATTTCCTAATTTTTAACATAGTTATGGAGAATAATGGTAATTAATAATAAAATATTAATACAATATGTATATATATATATATATATATATATATATATATATATATATATATATATATATATAGCTATTTTACACCAGCGGGCTTTTTATTATTTAATACTTTTAGATAATACTACCTGTATTTTGCTGTCGTATTAGGAAACCCGTAAAATTTTCACCAATGGCAAAATTCACCAAATTTTTTTCAATAAGATATATTGTATTCAAAATTGCAAGTTTTCTAGGCAAAAGTTTTCAAATTTATTAAAATAACAGGAAAAGAAATGAAATTTTAAATCATGTAAATATAATAGTTTAGCATTTTTATATAGTAACAATTGCGATCTAAAATATTACTTGATGACAAATTATTTGATTATAATGGAAGTGTGTATCTGTTCTCCTGTAAAGCATGAAAACTTTTATATTATAGAAGTGTTTTACAAAAATTATTATAAAGTTAAATATATAGTGAAAATATGTTTGTAATTAGATTAACTGCCAAATACTCTAAAAATTCAGAAACTTCATGCAATTTAAAAGTAAAACTATTTAGTAACATTTTACTTTTGAAGTTAATTATTCATTTTTTATGCCTCTTTAATACTTAAAAATTCCATAATTTACATTTTTAATATTTGTATTCTAAAATTATCTCCAGAAATTTTTCACCTTTCAAAAATATTATTTCTGTAATTATTCGTATATAGTAAATATACGTAAAGTAACAAGATATTTTTATACTACAATATATACAATTTTATAGAAATCTAACAATTTTGTAAACATTTTAACATATATTTTTATATAAATATTTTTAAGAAATACTTTTAAAGCAATTTACAACTAGATTCGTAAATTTTATGCAATTATGCTTCTATGTATGTATATATACATATATATATATACACTAAAGTGACAAAAGTCATGGGATAGCAATATGCAAATTTTCAGATGGCAGTAGCATCGCGTAGAACAGGTATAAATGCGCAGTGCTTTCGCAGAGTTTTCATTTCTGTTCAAGTTATTCATGTGAAGAGGTTTTGACGTGATATGACCGCACGACGGGAATTAACAGACTTTGAACGCGGAATGTTAGTTGGAGCTAGACGCATGGGTCATGCCATTTCGGAAATCGTTAGGAATTCAACATTCCCAGATTCCTGTGTCAAGAGTGTGCCAAGAGTATGAAATTTCAGGCATAACATCCCACCATGGACAGCGCAGTGGTCGACCGCCTGCACACTTAACGACCGAGACCGGCGACGTCTGCAAAGAGTCGTAAATTCTAACAGACAAGCAACACTGCGTCAAATAACCGCAGAAATCAATGTGGGACGTACAAGGGACTTGTCTGTTAGAACTGTGCGGAGAAATTTGGCTTTCTTGGGCTATTCCAGCAGAAGACCGACTCGAGTGCCTTTACTGACAGAACGACATCGCTTGCAGCGACTCTCGTGGGCACGTGAGCATATCGGTTGGTCCCTAGATGAATGGAAAACCGTGGCCTGGTCCGATGAGTCACGATTTCAGTTGGTAAGAGCTGATGGTAGGGTTCGAGTGTGGCGCAGACCCCACGAAGACATGGACCCAAACTGTCAGCAAGGCATTGTTCAAGGCACAATTCCAACGAATGATCTGGCCACCTAGATCGCCCGACATGAATTCCATCGAGCATTTATGGGACATCATCGAGAGGTCTGTTCGTGCCCAAAATCCTGCACCATCAACGCTTTCACAATTATGGACGTCTATCGAGACAGCATGGCTCAATATTCCCGCAGAAGACTTCCAACGACTTGTTGAGTCCATGCCACGTCGAGTTGCTGCACTTCGCCGGGCGAAAGGAGGGCCGACACGATATTAAGAGGTATCCCATGACTTTTGTCACTTCAGTGTATATATATATATCCCTCGAGTCCAAAGGATTGAACTATTTTAAACAAATAACTGTTATTATTGAAAATATTCTTATTCAAAATTTATAAGCCTTTTATATGAATTGTTGAGGACTTTAAAATATTTAACTGGATGAATTTAAATCTTATTTTTATTTTCGAAGCAATACTTAAGATTTAGTATCCACTATTTTTCAGAGAAATTCAATTATCTTATATTTCATCCTCAATACAGCTTTTTAAAAATTCTTAAAATGTTTTAAAACAAAGCATTTAAACAACTGAACAAAGCGTAATAGCAGAAACTATTTAAAGAATAAATATTTGCCATTTCGAATTCCATTCCAGGTGAAATTAAATATTTATTATTTAATGAAGAAATTGTGTTGATATTTCACTGCCGTGGAAATACGAGAGCTAATTAAATGGATTCCGAAATACTTATTGTTTTCCCGAAAGTGACGGTTTAAAGACAAATACATTACAGTTTTAAAATTTCCATTGAAGTAGACAGAATGCTTTGATTTGTCCTCCACTGGGGAAAATCCACTTTTGGAAGTAAGGTGCCATCTTACTTTCCTTTTTCGTTTCGTGTTAAAAACTAAACGAAGTTCGACAGCAGGGAAAGGGAATTTATTCTAAGGTTTCGCTTGAAACTTGCGAGCAACATTTCATGTCTTAACTAGGACGACTTCGCAATTTGCTTCTCATTTCCACTGTGGATAAGATGAGGACGAATCTAGTTTGTGAAAGAGGCTGTGCATTTGTAGATTTATTTACCATCGGCAGAATTTAGAATAAAGCGACTCGGAAATGAAGATAATTATTTAGTTTATGTACATTTTGACGCAGTTTCACGTAAATATTTTTGGTAAGGTAATATCGGAATGGATGACGCACAAGAAAGGAATCTACGGGATTCTTTGTGCAGTTCTCTTTGTATTCTTAGGATTATAGTGAGAAATGGTTGGGATTGTAAACTGCTGCCATTCAATTTAATTTACGTGTTCACTTAAAACTTTGGAATTATCTCTCGTGCTATTTAATTTAAATGCTAATTAATGAATCATGGAGGAGCTTAATTTATTTTTGCACTGACAATAGTTTTTTAAGTTAATGTTCAATACGAATTTTGAGGGAATAATATAATTATTTAAATGCCACCTAAGGAATAAAATATCAGCTAGAATTTTGCGTTGTTGAGATGGATCCTAAACTATCAAATAATTTTTATCTATAATCTTGAAATAAATGGTTTATTAATTTGAGAACCCACATTTAAAAAAATGGCAATAAAAAAAAAAAGGAAATTAAAGCATAACAGTAACATTAGTGAAATTTTTTTCAAAATTTACTGGTCATATTTACTATATATTCATTAATTTACATACATTAGAAAAGGTGATTCAATTGTATTGGTTGGAGATTTTAAACTTTTTATTGAGCTTTAGTTTTGTTCTAGGGATCTGATGGCCGAGCGACAGGCACTCTTAGCTACATTAGATCAATGGTGTACATTATCCACAAATTTAAATAACAACTTTTTGTAGTTGTATGATTTAGATTAATACATTTTATTATTTTTGAGTTTCAGTGTGTTTGCTGATTGAGAAAATCGTATTAACCAATAATAGCTGTTATTCATAGTGTCGACATTTAGGGCGTTTCAATTATTTTGATAACCACCTGTACAGATTAGAGACGGGGAGAATTAGTTATAACAATTCAATTTGTAGTCCTCTATTAAAATATTCTTTTATTTAATCGGGTTGATACTTTAAAGGATATTCTTTATGGGATTCTCTAAAGATTCTTTAAAGCATATTCTTAAAGTGAAACGTTAGAAAATTTCAAAGGTATTCCTTTAAACTGAATTACTTATTCTTAAAAGCTTATTTTATTTCTATCGATTTGAGTTTAACATAAAAGATCAAATGTCACTCACGCTTTGTTTGTTCTTCATATACAAATAGCAGTGATCATTGTGAAAACAAGTAATAAGAATAAACAAAAGGTTTTCACTTTTATTTTAATGTGAAAGATGCTCCGTTTTATTAAATTAAATTACTTTCAAGTTGTCCTCGCACTTTCTTTGTGTATTTGGTGAATTTTAAACTAAAAGAACATTGAAGCCTTTAAATATTTAACGCACAATAATTGCTTTCGAATTATTAATAATACTTTGAATTTATATCGGTTGAAATTAATTATGCAGTATATCAAAAAAATCTGATTTTTTTTTAAAACGACTTGGTTTTTATATTGGCTGAAGACTAAAAGTACAAATTTATTATTTATAACATTTCTCTGTATATCAAATGGTTTTAATTTTTAAATTTTTAACAACGAGATAGAAATAAGGTAATGTAATGTTATTTCGTAGCAAAAATGTTATTTAAATATGGATTAAAAAAGACATTTAAAATCGCTATATTATTCAAATTAGAAGTGGTTTTTAATGCGAATGATTTAATAGTAAAAACTCAGTTATTTAATATGAATAATAAACGAAGCGCATTTCAAACAAAAAGGGTAGTAGGTTATAAAGAAAAACAAGGGAATGTAAACAAAATTAAATTAATGGTCTCCTTTTCATATTTTGATCCTTTTTATCATGTATTCGCTTTTCGCCTGTTAGTATTTTATCATCCCTTTGGACAAAACTACTTAAATTTTGTACATAAAATTCTACAGCCTGAGAGTTCATGTCATCGCCTTCAAAGTAATCCTCTACGGACACAATGCACTTATGCCAACGTTTTTCCAATCCTCAATGCAGGCTAAAAAGTCATTGGCAGGGATGACCTTCAAAGCGCGCGGCGATTCACGTTGAATCTCTTCAATCGAAACGGAATGGTTAACGACATGGGTTTCATTTTTTGGCGAAAAAGTCAAGAAGAATCAATGCAGTATGAGCTGGCGCATTCAGTGTTTTCGGTACCCATCAAGATTTGACGCGTTTGAGGTCCAAAATAGAATTGACAGATCCTTTTGAAATTCCAACATCATCAGCAAGGTCTCTAATTGTAAATAGACGGTTTGCAAGCACCAAATTTTTAATTTTTGGAGTGAGCTTCGTCGGTTGAGGTGGTTTGTCGATCAGAGGTCTTACTTTTTTGACACAGTGGTACAATAAGTTAAAATCGTGCATTGTCTGTTAAATGCATTTGGTGGATTGTGATAATGGGTCATTAGGTGGTAAGTGGTCTAAAAGTAGCCGCTTTGAATCCTCCTACACACAGTTAACAATTCTATTTGGAGAATAACTAGTTCTGATACTAAAAAGTTTTTTATTCCTTCTTCAGCGGGTGGCCTGATGCCAGTTGGCTAGTGCCTTGGCCTTTAGTACCACAGGCCTTTCAGGTTTGAATCCTAGCTGTGACATGGATGCTTGTGAGTGATTCGGAATCCACGTTAAAGTGTAGATCCCGGTATGATTAGCCCAAAGTGTGCACAAAATGACCGTAGAGTGACAAACCAAACCAAAAATACCAACAAAATTCTAGAAAGCAAGCCACATCTTCAAAGGAAAATTGTGATATAAGTGAATGTAGGATTGGGGCTGCAAAGAGGTTAAACAAGAAATTGTGATAAAAATAATTTAAATTTTCTGGACAATACAGATAGTTGTACCTTTGCCATACTTTTCTTTCATTCATTCATTCTTCGAACTTTATTAATAGCACACAGTTCTTCATAAATTTCTACATTATGCCTTTTCACAAAAAAAAGTGAATCACCTAACTGTGTGACTTTGTAAACTGTTGTCACATGGAGGCCAACTATATCAGTTTAAATGCACATAAAACAGATTATAAGCGTGACTGTAAAAACGGGATTTGAACAGTATTATCAATTAGACAATTTATAAAGAATTGACCCGTTTTCTTTGAAAGTGGTGCAAGTCCATTTTATATTACCCGGAGGTATTTAAGGGTTGGTATTTCAATGGTTTGAAATATATATGTATATATGCAATAAGTCAAACCTTCTTTTTTTTTTTATTCAAAGATACAATTAAATTCCGTTCCTGTCTGTACCCATATCATATACTATTGTATAGTATATTACTCCAAATGTCTTATACTGTCAGAATCACCGCAATAGACGACGCTCACTCTTATTGAGATGCCCAGGAATCGCTTGGACTCTAAGCAGTTTCAACCATGAATGATTGATAACCACCAACTGATTGGTACACCCAAAAACTAACAGGTCGGCTGAAACGTTCATAGGCTGACACATATATGGCGGTACTAGTATTAAAATCCATATTATTGTCAGTTAGCCCTAACCTTCAAAAGACACGTGTATAAATTCGGCAGCTGTTACACTATTAGTATGTGAGTTATACTATTTTTAGTGAAGCAACTTTTGTTAGTTTGAAAAAATGGATAAAAAAGGAATTTCGTGTGTTAATAAACATTGCTTTTTGGAGAAAAAAAAATACTACTGAAGCCAAGGCTTGGATTGATAAACATTATTCGGATTTTGCACCGGGAAAATCAGCCGTAGAGAAGTGTTTTGCTAAATTTAAACGAGGCGAAATGAGCACCGAGGATGATGCACGCAGTGGACGGCCCAAAGAGGCTGTTATCGACGAAAACATCCAAAAAGTCCACAAAATAATGTCTGATAAGCGTAAAGTGAAGTTAATTGAGATAGCTGAGACCCTAAAGATATCAAAGGAACGTGTTGGACATAACGTGAATGAATATTTGGATATGCGAAAGCTCTGTTCAAAGTGGGCGCCGCGTGAGCTCACAATCGACCCAAAAACAACAACGAATTAATGATTCTAAACAGTGTTTGGAGCTGTTCAATCGCAATAAACCCGAATTTTTGCGTCGATATGTGACAATGGATGAAACATGGCTCCATCATTTCACACCGGAGTCAATCGACAGTCAGCCGAGGGGACTGCACGTGATGAACACTAAAAATGCTATAACTTCACCAAAAATGCTATAACTCACATATTAATAGTGTAACAGCTGTCAAATTTATACACGTGCCTTTGAAGGTTAGGGCTAACTAAAAATCACATGGATTTAATAATAGTAGCACCATCTATGTGTCAGCCTAGGAATTTTTCAGCACACTTCTTAGATGTACAGCCCGTCTGCTAGAAGCGGAGGCCAAAGATACATGTTACCCACAGAAGAGCACAAATCCTTGCGTACTCAATCACCAAGTTCCTCTTTTCGTCGTCGGACACCTCGCACTGCAAACACATTGTTCGGAGAATTGCTGCAATGAGTGATTCTAAACATATCAAAACATATAATAAAACAAGATATCGCTTGTCAAACTGAAATATATTTGTAGAGCAAAATAAATAGTAAGATATAAATATCAATATAAATCACAAGTTAGATTTTGTGAGAAAATAACAAAAAATAAGCAAAAGGCATTAAGACAATGAATTGTAACAATTTGGTTTGAAAACAATGAGATTTGTAGTCTTGAAAAAGAAAATGAAAAAAGTTCTTTGGGTCACCAAGGGTTCTTGATAATCGTACATATCTGAAGAAGATGTATCCCCGAGAGGGACATTGTATGTTATGAATCACGATATACATAATCAAACCTTAAAACCTAACATTGCTAGAAATTTTATTTCATTATATCATCTTTGACAAATTTTACTACATCATAATTTGATTAATTTTACTGCATCCTCATCATCATCTTCTTCACATTTAGAAAATCATTATATAATCATTTTATATATATATATATACATATATATATAGAACACTTGTTTATTATAATTTATTATTTATAAAAAAAAAAAAAAATTTTAAGATTTTGATTTGATTCACAAATTCACGATTAAATCACAAGTACAGTCCAAGGTCAGTGATTTTCAGAGTTCTCGAGAATACGTCGAATCTCAATCAATCGTTATATATTCTTATCAAATAACATACATTCCTCTCTCCTGGGAATGATTCTGCTAAATGAAATGATTCTTCCTGTGAGAAAAAAAAATTCTACAGTATATAGGAAAATAGAGTAAGTCGTTTCCTAACTAAAATTGATTATGAATTAGAAATAAAAAAATTTAAATATTTCTCGGGGGGACTACAATACAAAAGTATTGAATTGAATTGAATTTTCTTACAAAAAAGATTAAAAAAGATTTTCTTGTTGTATTATTTATGATTTTCATTTAATTGAATTTTAAAAATTTAGTCTTTTTCACGTGATATTTATACTTATATTGTTCAATCTGAAACTAAAGAAAAGGTTTTATGTTGTTAATAATTCATAAAAAAAAAACAAATTTCAATTCAATCAAAATGCAATATTTTATATTTTAATTTAAGAAATATAAATAATAAATATAAGAGTAGATCTTGGTACTTTATGAAAACTAAATTTTCGAGGCGTATTAACTTCAACGCATTTAATATAAAATAACATATTCAATCATTAACATATGACAAGGTTATATCAGTATGTTTAACTTTAATATGAGATTACTTTACGTTTTAGGAAAATTATGTTGTTATGTATTTATTTCAAGTAGTAAATTTCTTGATATGCATATCAATATGTCTAAGAATCCTGTATACTGAAAGAAAAAAAATAAATATAATAATGCGATACGTAATTTAGAAATTGAATAAAAAGCAGAGAAACGAGAGAGATTTATTTACTTTAAGAAAAAAATATTAAAAGCTGGTTGAATTTAAACTATAAATCTAATGGTTTATAAATTTTCTCTCTGGCATATAGCACAGTTTAATTCAATACGAAGTAATTTAAAATAGAAATAATAATTCAAAAGAATAAATAAATAAACATTATTTTGTTCAATTCTCTTTGCATTATGAATTTTAATCGTGCTACTTTGTTTTTTTTTTTTTTTGTTAAAAAATTTCAAAATTATTATTACTAATGATGAATTATTTATTTTTAAAATTTAACTGTTATGATTTTATTAATTACAAATTGAAAATCAGTATTGAATATTTAATAAATTATTACGAAGCTCTCGTCAATACATTCCATCGTTATCAGGTTAGTTGCATCCTTATATAATCTAGGCAAGCCTTTTTTAAAGGGCCTGACGTCTGAGTGGCTTACGTTCTGGCGCTCGATGCCCCGAATCTCTTGCGGTGCCATGGGTGTTTGTAATGATTCGGAATCTACTTTAAGCCTTAGGTCCCGGTCTAATATGACTGTAGAGCATTTAGAATAGGGATGATAACCATATCTTGTAAAAAGAAAATATCTCATATGATCTCATCTGCCAGAAGGTAGACGGTCTTGATCAGCCAAGGGGCTGTTGCGTCAATGAAGAAGGTTTTTATGAAATCTTTTTGAAAAGAAATCCACCCTTTCATAAAATGATTGGCAGCCTAATGACCAATTGGCTAGTTCTCTGGCCTTTGGTATCACAGGTTTCAGTTTCAAAATCTGGTGGTGGCATGGATGCTTGTGAGTGCTTCGGAATCTCCACTTTAAACTGTACATCCCTGTCTAATTAGTCAGAAGTGTGCACAAAATAACCGTGGAACGACAAACCAAACCGTACAAATGATAGAAGTTATTGTATGGATTATCAGAGTGAAAAAAATAAGTAATATAATTGAAGCAAAACTATGAACAAAGGAAGCAATTTTTGTAACTAAATAGTCCAATATAATTTTATTTTCTTTTGTTATTGTAATATTTTTCGTGGATCAAAGTCGACATGTAACATTTAAATTATTGATAGTGCCTTTGTTGTGAGATTTTTCTACTGTAATAGAGCTCAATTTACTTGAACGAATAAAAAAAAAAAATAATTTAAAAATTTCGAATTTTTCCATTTTCTGTTTCAGATTTGTAAAAATTTAAGGTTTATACAGACAGGTTAGTTTTTCAAATCTATTATAAACCAGACAAAAATTTAGATTAGTTTTTGCATTTAAAAAACTATCTGTTAATTATAAAATTTAATTAATTAGTCAAGTTAAACGAAAGTATTTTGCAATTTATCTAAAATTTATAAATTTATATGTTTAGAAAATTTGTAAATCTAAGCAAATGTTAAACAAAACTTATAAAAAAAGATATTTCAATTAAAATGAAAGGCAATCGTTTAATTTTTTTAATATCTCTTGGGCTTTTTCTTCTACATCAATAACACATTTTCTTTGCAAATAATATTAATAAAAATATTTTCATGCATAATTTAAGAAGAAGATCTGATTAACTCACAAAATGATAAAAATCCATGAAACGTGAAATAATGAAATTAAAATTTTTTATTTTTAAAGCTTGGAAATTTATTTTTATTAATTTGAATTATAAATAAATTTTTATTTTTGCTATTTTGCATGAACATTCGAATTTTTTTACAATTGAGGTTTGGTATCAACATCAGAAATACGAAATATTTAATTATATATTTGAAAATGCTCCAGTTTTTGAAGTAAAAAATTGGTTCAAAATAATAAATAGGTTAAATTCTGATTGGAAACGCCTAGTATTCGTTGGTAAAAAAACAGAAAAGGGGCAATTTGTATATAGTCTTGAAAACAATTCTTTGAATCTTCTTTATTAATTGAACTTAATATTAGCATCATTTTTCAAAACTTAAATAAAAATAAAAAAAAAATTAATCGGCCGTTAATAATGATATACAGTTTAAGCATAAAATTTAAAATTTAAATGCATAACAGCAATCTTAACCAAAGAAAAAAGAAAGTAGTACCAATAAATCATATGCAGAAAATAAATTATGTTCATCAGCTGTCGTACAAAATTGAAAAAAAAGAAAACTCAATTAAATTTCTTTCACGTGCTCTTTTATGAAATCGTTTGGAATTTTATTTCTAATTTTTAAAATTTTTTTCACGAACTATTCTTATTGGTTTATTTAAATTTTTCTTTCTCTTGTTTTTCTATTAAATTTCTTTAACGTGTTTTTATAAAATCATTTGAAATCCTATAGTATTTAATTTCTTTCACTTGCTTTTCTTATTGGTATATTTAAATTTATTTCATATGCTTTTATTAAATGTACTTCATGTGTTTTTTTTATTACATTTCTTTCACGTGCTCTTTATAAATCATTTGAATTCTATAATACTTTTATTTCTTTTTTTTTTTTTTTATTTCTTTCACCTGCTTTTTATAAAATCATTTGAAATTCTATAGCAGTTTATTTGTTATTTTTTTTTTTTTATTTCTTTCACGTGCTATTCTTATTGGTACATTTAAATTTATTTCAAGTAGTTTTTTTATTAAATTTCTTTCACGTGCTCTTATGAAATCATTTGATGTTCTACAGTATTTTATTTATTATTTTTTATTTCTTTTACAAGCTATTTTTATGAGTTTATTTAAATTTCTTTCACGTGCTTTTTATAAAATCGTTTAGAAATCTAAAGCTTTTAATTTTTATACTTAATCTATAATTTAAATAAACCAAGAAGAATAGCACATGAAAGAAAATTAAAGAAAAATAAAATAAATACTATATAATTCCAAACGATTTTATAAAGAAGAACGCGACAGAAAATTTAAATAAACCAATGAAACTTATGAAAGAAAGTAAAAAAAAATAATAAACCAAGAAAAACATAGAAAGTGATCAAAGAAATAAAAGCTGATCAAAGACACGAAAAATTCCGGTGCCCAAAACAACACTCATTATTTTATGAGTAACAAGGATTGTGAACGAAGTGATCAGGAGGTAGAGCTTTAGTATTAATATTACTACATAAAGGTGTGAATAATTATCTTTGTTAGTGTTTCTAAAAAATACGTATTTTTGTCGGGAACTATAGAGAATTATGTTTCTGATTACAATAAAATCCCATTTATATAAATGTTTCTTTCTTCATTGGCGCAACAGCCCCATGTGGGCCAAGACCGTCTGCCTACTGGCAAATTTCGAGATAGGAGATGTTTTCCTTCTTTTAACGGAGTAGGGTTGTCAGTACTACGCCAAACGCTCTACAGTTATATTAGAATAAATGGTTCCTAATCATTTTTATTGCATAAAGTAGATGTTTATGTGTTTAAAAGTATATATAAAAGCAAAAGGCAAATTTTAAAACGCGAAAGGATGAAACCAAAAAAGTTATTTTTGGTCCAAATAAATCAGCTCCCATACCTACTTCCGAGGTGTTTAAATTAAGTATTTATGAAAGCTCTGAAAAATGTTACGAAATGACAGAATGTCTACAATGGAAAATTTAATTGATCGCTCCGTATGAAAGTAAAAGTAAACTGTGAAGCCACAATATAGGGTAGCATATATATGAACCCAGAAAAATGCAGGGGATATTCATTGTCCAGGTGAAGGAGGAATGAGAAACTAAAACCGTAATTAAATATTTCTTTTCGAAAAAATATTTATTCCAGCAATAGGTTGGTAGAGAAGGAGTGGTTTTGGCTATTTATATAATTATGGGGTTTGTTTCTTAAAAAAAAAAACCCATCTTTTGCTAAGTTGTTCAGGATTTTTCTCTAAAATGGGGGCGTTAATTTTCAAATTAATTTTTCTAACTGAAGCAGCTATCTGTTTAAGGAAGCATTTCTTAAAAACTCATGAAAGTGGAAAAGCAAATAAAAAAAAAATTGTAACTCTTCAGGAATTTTGTTTATAACATCTTATTTGCAAAAATATACGCTTTTTATTAGTCTGTAATAAATAATGAAGATTATGCTATTACTAATATATCCTTAAATTTATGAAAGTATAGCAATATTAATTAGACTTGCCATTGATTTCTGTTTATTGAAACATTTCTTAAAAACTCATGAAAGTCAAAAGTAAATAAATAATAAAAGTTGAAAGCTGTTCACGAATTTTATTTACAACAATTTATTTACAAAATATATTCTTTTTATTGGAATGAATTAATAATGAAGATTATGTTCTTTACTAAAAAATCTTTAAATATATTGAAAATATAGCAAAACTAATTAGACTTCCTATTGCGTCTTGCCATTGATTTTTGTTTAATGAAACATTTCTTAAAAACTCTTGAAAGACAAAAGTTAATAAATAAAAAAATTGAAAGCTGTTCATTGATTTTATTTATAACATTTTATTTACGAAATATATTTTTTTTATTGGGACTGATAAATAATGAAGATTAGGCTTTTTACTAAAACATCCTTAAATATATTGAAAATATAGTAATATTAATTAGACTTGACAATAATATTTGTTTAATGAGTAGTTCTTAAACACTTCTGAAAGTGCAAAAGTAAAAAATAAAAAAAAAAAAAAAAAAAAACTGAAAGCTCTATCCAAATTTTATTTATAACATTTTACACTCATGTCCATAAATTAAGGATAATGAAGTTCAGGCAAAGAAAGAGAGACAGAAGCAAAAAACAAATTTGACTTATTTGTAAAAAGTTTATTTATTAAACAAAAGGTAAAGAGCAAAAAAGATGCTCTATGTTTGACATAATTAATAGAAATTGCGATTTTTACTCCTGGAGCAAATTTCAAAAAAAAGAACCTATTTACAAAAAACAGTATAACATGGTTAGTATGATGATTAATATGGAGTATGTCTCCCGGACGATGCAATACAGGCCTTACAACGCCTGGGCATGCTGAGTATCAAATTATCAATCTGATCTTGGGGAATATTACACCACTCATCAAGCAATGCCCTCCGAAGTTCCGGTTGACAGGTGGGAGGGGGTTGACGGGCTGCAATTCGTCGGCCAAGCATATCCCACCCATGCTCTATTGGATTCAAGTCCGGCGAGTATGCTGGCCAATCCATACGGGTGATATCCTCAATTGAAGGCATTCGTCTACAATGTTTGTACGGTGAGGACGGGCGTTGTCATCCATAAACAGAAATTCAGCACCATGGCGCCCCGAAACAAACGTACATGTTGTTCCAGAAAGACATCCCGATAGATGTGGCCTGTCATCGTTACACTCTGAACATGCAGGTCAGATCTGGTACCAAGAATAATTCCTCCCCAAACGAGCCATCCTGCACCACCGTAACGGTGTCGTTCAATGGTGTTCTCTTGGTGGTAACGGGTACCTGGCGCTCTCCATATGAATGTCCGGCGAGAATCAGACTGCAAACTAAACCTGGATTCGTCGGAAAACATCACACAAGACCACTGTTGCGGTGTCCACAATGCATGCTCTCTACTCCAGGTTAATCGCAGGCGACAGTGAGTTGCGGTAAGTGGAACACGGGCATAGCCTAGACCAATGTGCCCTAAGCGTCTGTACACGGTCTGCCTTAAAACTGTCATACCGATAGCTGAAGAGAGCTGACGAGACAGGTCTGATGCTGTGCTCCGTCTGTTTCTTTTGGCAGTAACTGCTAAATACCGGTCCTCATTCGGCGTTGTAACTCGGGGGCGACCTGTGCTGTAACATCTACTCACATTACCATCATCTAGGAATCGTTGCCAAAGGCTGGAGATGACACTCTGGGCGATTCCAAGTTCCTCGGATGCTTCCAGCTGGGTACGTCCACATTCCAGTCGTCCGATAATTCTACCACGTAAAAAATCATCCAAATGCTTCCTTTGTGCCATAACTATGTGGTTATTGTACTGAAAGGCTTTTAAAGCGCTTGTGAACAATTTTACTTCTTTGCCACCATTCCTTATATACCCCCTCTCTTCGTCATTGTGACGTACTATCCGCGCCATCTGGGGTTCCCTGTAGTTTGCATATTCTTCTTCAAGATGTGTGATAATTCTACAGGTGAAATTTTTTATTTTAGAGTTCAATTTCTGTGTGATTCTGAATTATCCTTAATTTATGGACATGAGTGTAGTTCTAGTGTTGCAATATCTTTTCTCTTTGGAGTTCCCCCGCAGGGCCGGGCATCCTGCTGTATGGAGCGTGTCTATGTAGTCGTCTTTCCCACAGAGCGGGCAATTTGGGTTATCAAAAGTGCTAGTGGCACGGATGGCGCCAAACAGCCATGGCCCATCGCAAGTCATAATTACGCAGCAGCCTTTTCACGAGATTCGCCCGAAATACACTGTTACAAAATGTTTCTCTAATTCCTCGAGGAGATACGAGCAGTGAGCAATGCCTTCCATCTAAGTTTCACTTGATTTTTATTATAAAATTCCCTGGAATGAAAACAGTTGCAAGTATTTGACTGTTGAACAATCCATGTGTCTTTCTTAGCCAGCAAAACAGCCTGATCATTACCTAAAAATAAGTCAAGTCAAGACGCATACTCATTTCATTTAACGAAAAATAAGATGAGTTTCGCATCTTCTTTTTAACATTTTTTTGTTGTCAAAAAAGAAAATACAATGTGCAATACGAAATACAATGTACTTTACAATATACAACAAAAAATACAGTGTAGTTTAAAGTGTACAATACGAAATACAATATACTTTACAACGTATAATACGAAATTTGCATTTTGAAATGGAATCGTCTTAAATGAATCCGACAGATCAAGACCATATTCAATGCATACTCCTTTCATTTAATGAAGAATAAGATACGTTTTCGTATTTTCTTTTTTTAAAATGTTTAAATTGTCAAAAAGGAAATACGAAAAATTGTGCACTATGAAATTGTTATTTAAAAAGGAATCTGATCTATATGGAGCATTAAATGGATAATAAATAAGGTGATAAATAAAGAATTTAGTACTAATAAATTTAATTTAATTTGAAAATCGCAATGTCTCATGTTTGTGGCATAGATGGATTCAATAAATTACATTTTAAATTGGAAAAGGAATTAAATGAAGCTTAAGTTTTATCGCATCCAAACAGTTCGATTTTCTCTCTTTTTTACTTTTAATTCAAAATAAAACCATTATACGAACAATCAGAAAAGATTTCTCGAGACTTTGGTTAACAAACAACTTCTATTTTATTTCTGCTGTTCTTAAAGTTTACAAATGAAACATATATTCAGTGAGTTTAGAAAGTATCCGTACATCTTCATTTGTATTTAAAATGTGCCTGAAAATTTAATTCTTTAAGTAAAAATTTATAAAAAAATCTAATATAAAAGGTAAAAAAAATATTTATTCCATTTCAATTGAATCTTTCATATATATAAAATAAAACAAAACATTTATTATTATGGTTTTTATAATATTTCGCAATCTTCGTGGCCCGGATTCGATCAATTTGAAGCAATTGTTTTCGAAATAGAATTTCATTTTTTTTTGTAGGGCAATTTTTAGATCAACTTGATCTTACTTTCTTTTCTAAAGCATCCCACAAGTGTCAATGGGACTGATAATTGGCGAATGTGGAAGAAATTTGAAAATATCCCACTCTGCTCAATTAGGGCTGATAAGTGGCGATTGTGGAGAAAACTTTGGAACATTATATAACATTTCGCGGGTTATGTAAATTTTGGCGAGGTATTTAATCCAAAGTAGTGTTTCACGTTATGCGTTTGGGATCATTATCGTGTATTAAAATGCCATGTCAACTGAGTGCCATTTTTGCAGCAGTTTATGGCAAATTATTCTGTGTTTCAATATAGTTATAATACATATATGTTTCTTATATATTTTTATACATTGTGATTCATGATTTCCTCTGTTTTTTTTTTCTTCCCCTAGAAGACATTTAGGGAACACTGCCTGCATTTCTCTGTCGAATTAGGAAAATCCGTAAGATTTAAACCAGGGGTGGCCAACCCAAACGATCTCGCGGGCCACTTTGGAAATGCATCCTAACTCCGCGGGCCGCATATAAATTTATATTTACCCATATTAAATTTAGACTCACTATAGACATTTTTTTCGAATGAAAAATTGAAACATAATGAGTTATTATTTTTGTGTTTACTGTTATTCTTGCATGTGAGCATATAATATCATAATAAAGATACTAAACGCACATTGTAAAGAAATATATATACCATTAAAAATGAAATATAAAAATATAAACGAAATAAAACCATTAAAATATTTATTTTACTAGTGCGATATTTGTTTCTCCACTATTTCATTTGGCTTTTGCAAATCGATCTCAATTTGGTTATTTGGACATCGTAATGGGCATTGCAGGTTGGTGATTGGTCAATTGAGCGTGACTATGTTTGAGCGTGTTTTGTGTTTGGTCAATTTCATTTTCGAGAAAAAGTATTCAAAGTTTAACCCAAAACGCTGACAATTTTTTGCGCCAGATTTCTCAAATTGGAAAATTTCTCTTTTGTAACGTTTTTTTTTTTTTTTTTTTTTTTTGTTCTAATGCAGCTGGCAAACACTTAGACAGCTTGGTCTTGGATGCCTTAAGGCAAGCGCTGCACAGACGTACTCACTTTGTTTTACCCAGGGGCGCCAGGGGTAACGCTCTACGATCCTATTAGGACCGGGACCTACGGTTTAAAGTGGATTCCGAACCACTACAAACATCCACGGCACCGCCGGGACTCCACCCGAAACCTGTGGTACCGAGCGCCAGAGCGACTAGCCACTCGGCCATTCATGCCCTCTTTTTGTAACGTAAGTGTTGTAAAAATCTATTTTGGATTCTGATGTTTCAAAATTATTTTTACTTCAATATTGTATTGTAAGTCAACCAGTTCCATTTCGTGATATTCTGGTGCCAATTGATTTTAGCATGTAATGGAGATGAATACATTTTTGTTGTATTTGTTTAACTCTAAATTATTGAATCGAGTTTCAAAATCAACTTAAGTTTTCTTATTTCTTTTGCATATTTGATGTAAATTTGAATATATGGATGCACAAATGATGTATTTTTTAACACATTGGTTTTCACTATTTTGGCCATTATAAAAAAAACATTTTTGTAAAAGAGTGATAAATCTCACGGGCCGCAAATATATTCAAGCCGGGCCGCGGGTTGGCCACCCCGATTTAAACCAATGTAATACACTGAAGTGACAAAAGTCATGGGATAGCAATATGCAAATTTTCAGATGGCAGTAGCATCGCGTAGAACAGGTATAAATGCGCAGTGCTTTCGCAGAGCTTTCATTTCTGTTCAAGTTATTCATGTGAAGAGGTTTTGACGTGATGATGACCGCACGACGGGAATTAACAGACTTTGAACGCGGAATGTTAGTTGGAGCTTGACGCATGGGTCATGCCATTTCGGAAATCGTTAGGAATTCAACATTCCCAGATCCACTGTGTCAAGAGTGTGCCGAGAGTATGACATTTCAGGCATAACATCCCACCATGGGACAGCGCAGTGGTCGACCGCCTGCACTTAACGACCGAGACCGGCGACGTCTGCAAAGAGTCGTAAATTCTAACAGACAAGCAACACTGCGTCAAATAACCGCAGAAATCAATGTGGGACGTACAAGGGACTTGTCTGTTAGAACTGTGCTGAGAAATTTGGCTTTCTTCGGCTATTCCAGCAGAAGACCGACTCGAGTGCCTTTACTGACAGAACGACATCGCTTGCAGCGACTCTCGTGGGCACGTGAGCATATCGGTTGGTCCCTAGATGAATGGAAAACCGTGGCCTGGTCCGATGAGTCACGATTTCAGTTGGTAAGAGCTGATGGTAGGGTTCGAGTGTGGCGCAGACCCCACGAAACCATGGATCCAAACTGTCAGCAAGGCACTGTTCAAGCTGGTGGTGGCTCCGTAATGGTGTGGGCTGCTTTTCATGGCATGGACTTGGTCCTCTGGTGCGACTGGACCGAACATTGACTGGAAATGCTTATGTTCAGCTACTTGGAGATCACTTGCAGCCATTCATGGACTTCGTGTACCCAAACAACGATGGGATTTTTATGGATGACAATGCGCCATGTCACCGGGCCACAACTGTTCGCGATTGGTTTGAAGAACATTCTGGACAATTCCAACGAATGATCTGGCCACCTATATCGGCCGACATGAATCCCATCGAGCATTTATGGGACATCATCGAGAGGTCTGTTCGTGCCCAAAATTTGCACCATCAACGCTTTCACAATTATGGACGTCTATCGAGACAGCATGGCTCAATATTCCTGCAAAGACTTCCAACGACTTGTTGAGTCCATGCCACGTCGAGTTGCTGCACTTCGCCGGGCGAAAGGAGGGCCGACACGATATTAAGAGGTATCCCATGACTTTTGTCACTTCAGTGTATAAGATAATATATTCGCAATTTCTAAGCTTATAATAACGAATAAAGTTTTCAAATTTAGCAGCATAGTAATGAAATTAAGTTATGAATGTTCTAAATCTAATAGAAAGAGTTGAAAATTTTTATATAGTAACAGTTGAGATGTAAAATATTGCTTGATGTCAAATTACTTGCGAGGCCTGATGTTCAAGTGACTAGAGCTCAATGCCACAGATTCGGCTTCGATTTCAGGGTTGCCATGAATGTATGTAGGGGTTCAGGAATCCACATTAAATCGTAGGTCCCGGCCTAATATGACTGTAGAGTGTTAGGCGTAGGGCTGGCAACCCTACCTCGTAAAAAAGATAACATCCCTGTCTCGCAATCTGCCTGTAGGCAGACGGCCTTGGCCCACCACGGGGCAGTTCCGACAACGAGGAAGAAGACAAATTATTTGATCATAATGGAGTTTTGTACCTGTTCTTTTTTAAAAAAAAAACTTTAAAAAATTTTCCATTATAGAAGTATTTTATAAAAAGAAGTTTGTGAAGATAGTGAAACTTTGTTTGTAATTAGCTTGATTGCCAGACACTCTAAAAGTTCAGAAACGTATATATAACATGAAGAAAAACAATTTAGTAACTTTATTTATTTTACTTTTTAAGTTAATTATTCATTCTTTAAGTCTTTTTAACTCTAAAAAAATTTTCATAAGTTGTGTTTTTTATATTTTTATTTTAAAATTATCTCAGAAAGTTTTCACGTTTCAAAAAATATTTCTGTAATTATTCATATATAGTAAATATATGTAGCGTAACAAAATATATTTATTTTAAAACATATACAGTGTTATAGAAATATAACGATTTTGTAAATATTTAAATAAATAATTTTAAGAAATACTTCTTAAAGCATTTTACAACTAGATTCGTAAATATTGTACAATTACACAATATATATATCCCTCCAGACCAAAAGAAATGCCAAGCTAAACAAACAACTATTATTATTGAAAATATTCGTAATCAAAATCTTTAAGCCTTTTATATGAATTAGTGTAGGCTTTAAAAATATTTTCACTGGATGAATTTAAATCTACTTCAAAATTTCGAAGGAAATACTTACAGTTTATCATCCACTATTTTCTCAAAACAATTTAATTATCTTACATCTCATCCACAATACAATAACCTTTTTAAAAATTCTTAAAATATTTTAAAGCAAAGCATTTAAACAACTAAACAAAGCGTAAATGCAGAAACTATTTAAAGAATAAATATTTGCAATTCCGAATCTTTGCTAATCGTCCGTGAAATTAAATATTCATTATTTAATGAAGAAATTGAGTTGTTGATATTTCGCTGCTGTGGAAATATGAGAGCTAACTAAATTGAATCCGAAATACTTCTGGTTTTTACCAAAAGCGACGGTTAGTGGCAAATACATTGCAGTTTTTAAAATTTTCATTGAAGCGGGCAGAATGCTTTGATTTGTCACCCACTGGAGATATCCGCTTTTGGAAGTAGGTGCCATCTTACTTTCCTTTTGCGTCTCGCGTTTAAACTAAACGAAGTTCGACAGCAGGGAAAGGGAATTTATTCTAAGGTTTCGCTTGAAACTTGTAAACAAAATTCTGTGTCTTTAACAAGGTGGACTTCGCAGTTTGCTTCTCATTTCCACTGTGGATAATTATTTGTGTAGATTTATTTGCCATCGGCATTATTATAGAAGTGTTTTATAAAAAAATTATTGATTTTAATATAATGTGAAATTATTTTTGTAATTAGATTAACTGCCAGATACTCTAAAAATTCAGAAACATCTAAAATAAAAAGCAAAACTATTTAGTAACTTTTCACATTTTAAGTTAATTATTCATTCTTTTTGTCTTTTTAATACTTAAAAAAATTTCACAATTTACATTTTTAGTATTTCTAATCTAAAATAATCTCCAGAAGTTTTCACTTTTCAAAAAATTAATTTCTTAAATTCTTTTCATATATAATAAATATATGTAGCGTAGCAGGATATTTTTATACTACAATATATACAGTGCTATAGAAATATAACAATTTTGTAAATATTTTAAGAAATATTTTAATATAAATATTTAAAAAAAAAAAAAAATATTAAAAAAAATTTAATTTTATATATATATATATATCCCTCAAGATCAAAGGATTGAAATGTTAAACAACAAACTATTATTATTGAAAATTTTCGTATTCAAATCTTATACGCCTTTTACATGAATTACTGAAGGTATTTTTTCACTGGATAAATTTAAATCTATTTCTGTATTTCGAAGCAATACTTAAGATTTAGCATCCACTAATTTTCACAGCAATTTAATTATCTTATCTCTCATACGTATACAAAATTCTTATAATGTTTGAAAACAAAGCATTTAAGTAATTAAACAAAAACAGCAGAAACTATTTAAAGAACCAATATTTGCGATTCCGAATTCCAGTCTTGTGAAATTAAATATTTATTATTTAATGAAGAAACTGTATTGTTGATATTTCGCTGTTGTGGAAATATGAGAGCTAATTAAATGGAACCGAAATACTTATGGTTTTACAGAAAGCGGCGGTTTAAAGACAAATACATTACAGTTTTAAAATTTCCATTGAAGTAGACAGAATGCTTTGATTTGTCCTCCACTGGGGAAAATCCACTTTTGGAAGTAGGTGCCATCTTACTTTCCTTTTGCGTTTCGTGTTAAAACTAAACGAAGTTCGACAGCAGGAAAAAGAGAATTTATCTGAGGTTTCGCTTGAAACTTGCAAACAAAATTCCATGTTTTAACAGGGAGGACTTCGCAATTTGCTTCTCATTTCCACTGTGGATAAAAGGAGGACGAATCTAGTTTGCGGAAGAGGCTGTGCATTTGCAGGTTTATTTGCCATAGGTGGAATTTAGAATAAATTGGACTCGGAAATGAAGATAAAAATTTAGTTTATATACATTGCGCCGCAGTTTCGCATAAAGGTTTATTTGGTGAGGTAATATTGGAGTTGAAGATGCACAAGATAAGATACTGGAATTGTTTGTGCAATTCTCTTTGTATTCTTCGGATTATAATGATAACATGTTGGGAATGAAAACGGCTGCCATTCAATTTAATTTACTTGATCACTTAAAACTTTGGAATTAACTCTCGTGCAATTTAATTTAAGTGCTAATTAATTAATACTGAAGGAATTTGTTTAATTTCTGAACTGACAATACTCTTTCTTTAAGTTTATGTCAATACGAGTTTGTAAGTGAATAGCTTATTTATTTAAATGTCATCTAATGTGTAATAACTTTTTTAAATATCAGCTATAATTTCGTTTTTTGAAATTTATCTTAAACTATCAAATAATTTTCACCCATAATCTTTAAATAAATGGATTATTAACTTGAGAACTCAAATTTCAAAAAAAAATTGACTACAAGAATGAAATTAAAACATAAAAGTTACATTAGTGACAGTTATTTTTTCAAAAATTTCTGGTCATAGTGTATATTCGTTAATTTACATCCATTAGAAAAAGGTGATTCAATTGTATTGAACAGAAATTTGAAACTTTTTATTGAGCTTTAGTTGTATTCTAGGGGCCTGATGGCCTAGGGACTGGCTCTCTTAGCTACATTAGATCAATGGTGTACATTATCCACAAAATTAAATAACAAATTTTTGTAGTTGTAAGATTTAGATTAATAAGTTTTATTATTTTTGAGTTTCAATGTGTTTGCTTATTGATTAAATCGAATTAACCAGGTAATTCGATTGTCTACGGTAAATCAGTTGCCATTTTATAAAGTCAAAATCATAATTAATAATTTTTTAATTTTAAAAATACTTTCTTACTATTAGATATTAAGTTCTTATACTATTAGTTATTAAGTTCTTATACTATTAGATATTAAGTTCTTATACTATTAGTATTTTTATTGTTATCTGTGATTATGTGTTCTTTTACTGGTAAGTTCTTATGGAAGGGAAAAATTCACTAATATTAAGTTCTTACACTATTAGTTATGATATTTTAAATTTTTCTTGAATGTTCTTACACTATTAGAAAAGTTCTTAACTATTAGATATTAAGTTCTTACAATATTAGAATTAAGTTCTTAGTCTTTTTTAGATATTAAGTTCTACTGTCATCTTAAAGTTAAGTTTCTTATGTTTTAATTTTTCTTGAATGTGAAAAGGAAGAAAGCCTCGTTTCAAATTTTTTATATTTGAGTTCTCTAGTTAATAATACATTTATTTAATGATTATAGTAACAATTATTTGATAGTTTAGTATAAATCTCAACAACGCAATATTTAATTCCTTAGATGACATCTAAATAACTATGTTATTCATTTAGAAACTCGTATTGAACATTTACATAGAGAAAGACTATTGCCAGTTCAAAAATAAACTAAATTCCTTCATGATTAATTAATTAGCATTTAAATTCAAATAGCACAAAGGTTAATACCAAAGTTTTAAGTGAGCAAGCAAATTAAATTTAACGGCAGCAGTTTTCTTCCCACCATTTCATTATTATAATCTTAAGAATACAAAGAGAAATGCACAAACAATCCAGTTGATTCTATTTTGTGCATCATCCATTCCGATATTACCTTACCAAATAAACCTTTACGTGAAACTGCGACAAAATGTACATAAACGAAATTTTTATCTTCATTTCCGAGTCGTTTTATTCCAAATTCTGCCGATGGCAAATAAATCTACAAATGCATAGCCTCTTCCGCAAACTAGATTCGTCCTCACCTTATCCACAGTGGAATGAGAAGCAAATTGTTGAAGTCCTCCTTGTTAAAGACATACAATTCTGTTCACAAGTTTCAAGTGAAACCTTAGAATAAATTCCCTTTCCCTGCTGTCGAACTTCGTTTGGTTTAAACACGAGACGCAAAAGGAAAGTAAGATGGCACCTGGTTCCCAAAAGTGGATTTTCCCCAGTGGAGGACAAATCAAAGCATTCTGTCTGCTTCAACGGAAATTTTAAAACTGTAATGTATTTGCCTCTAAACCGACACTTTCGGTAAAACCGTAAGTATTTTGGAACTCCATTTAATTAGCTCTCATATTTCCACTGCAGCGAAATATCAAGAACACAATTTCTTCATTAAATAATAAATATTTAATTTCACAGAGCTGGATTATTCGAAATCGCAAATATTGGTTCTTTAAATAGTTTCTGCTATTACGATTTGCTTAGTTGTTTAAATGCTTTGTTTCAAAACATTTTAAGAATTTTTAAAAGCTGTATTGCGGCGGAGATGTAAGATAATTAAATTTCTCTGAAAAATGGTGGATACTAAATTTTAAGTATTGCTTAGAAATCCAGAAGTAGATTTAAATTCATCCAGTTAAGATATTTTTAAAGGCCTCAGCAAGTTGTATAAAAGGCTTATAAGTTTTAAATACAAATATTTTCAATAATAATAATTTGTTTGTTTAACAGTTCATTTCCTTTGGTCTTGAGTGAGATATATACATATATATATATATATATATAAGTAGCGTGATTGTATAAAATTAGCGAATTTAGTTCACAAATGTTTTAAGAAGTATTTCTTAAAAATATTGATATAAAAACGTTTATTTCGTCAGAATATTTACATAAATATATTTATTTAAATTTTTACAAAATTGTTATAATTTTTAAAACTGTATATATTGAAGTATAAAATATTTCGCTGCACTGCGATATATTTATTATATATGAAAGAATTAAAGAAATCATTTTTTTGAAAAACGAAAAATTCTGGAGATTATTTTAAAATAAATATATTGAAAATGTAAAATTCTGAAATTTTTTGAGTATTAAAACGGCACAAAGAATAAATAATTAATTTAAAAAAAAAATGTTTAAAGTTGCTAAATAGTTCTGCTTTATGTTATATGTTTCTGAATTTTTAGAGTGTTTGATAGTGAATTAATTATAAACTAAATTTTGCAATATATATTGAAATCAATAATCTTTTTTTATAAAACACTTCTATAAGGGGAATTTCTTCTATAAGAGAAATTTAAGAGAACAGGTACGAAACTCTATTATGATCAATTAATTTGCCATCAAACAATAGTTTAGATCGCAACAATTGTTACTAAATAGAAAAGGTTAAATTAGTTTTCCCTATCAGATTAATGGGTTTAATAGTGGAGAGATGGTTGTTTACACGGACCATAAAATTTCTTGTAGGTGAGATACGAGTGAATGAGGTGAATTAAGTAGATAGAAAATTTTAACACATAAAATATATAAAAACAGTCAATCTAGACTATCAAATGCCTTACTAATATCAAGGAAGACTATTCCAGTAATGAATTTTTTGTTTAGACCTTCATGTATCAGTACTTTTTTGTTTGAGAAGCCTGGTAGTTATGGAAAGTTAGTCATAAAGCCAAATTGATGAGGAATCATTATGGAGTGTATAGTGGACGGGCTTTTAATTTTTTTTAAGAATAATGTGTTCAATTAATCTACTTAAAGTGGATAGAAGAAAAATAGGTCTGCAATTAGAGGGGTTGGACGGATCTTTACCATGTTTGTGAATGGGAAGAATAATTGCAGTTTTCCAAGATTGAGAAAGTATGGCATTTTAAAAACTGTATCCATTAGTCAAGCGATGCCATAAATTAGCTTAAAGAATAAGTTTTTAAGCAGTTTGCTTGTGATTTTAGCCACACCTGGGGCTTTTTCAGTTTTAATTTTGGAAATATAATCATAAATGTAGTCGATGCTAGTGTGGGTGATCTTATTTTGATTTGGACGTGTTCGTATTTTAGAAATAGATAACTGTATTTTCCCTGAGGGAAAATACAATTACATCTACAATATAAGCAAATAAAAAAAATTCTTTGTAAAATTCTACATAAGAGAATGTAACTAGCTTGCTAAATCTACTAGATTATAAATGTTGCTAATTTGGAACGAAGTTCAATAAGCTGAAATCTATTTGAAAGAAATTCAAATTTTTCTTCATCATACAAGTAGAATCTTTAATATTGTTAACTTTATAGCGTTTGATAACGTGTCATCAAAGCCCAAATCTTAAGCTTAACTGTGTGCGAGGACTTCACCTGCAACTAAATGTGATTTATAGCTCTTTCACAATGTCCACCATATTTATACAGTTTTCAAAGAAAGTTTAGTGTAGTTGAGATTCCCAAGGGAATCGAATACTCTAATAATAGCTCATTTTCATGGATCATAAATGAGATTATTAAAAAAAAAGGATTTAAATTAAAATTATTTAATTTTATTATTTAAAAAATTTGTTATTATTATTATTATGTTTTATGTTTCCCACTGCAGAATTAAGCATTGTATGAATGAATGGGAAGAATAATTGTTTATTATAGAATAGAATAGAATTGAAGAAAAATTGTTTTTTTTTATTGTAACGCATATTTTTCTAAATGTAGTATAAATGTTTAAATGTTTTTAGGTTTTATGGAATGGATACAAGCTAATAAAAATTTTCTTTGAAAAGTTCTACCTAAGAGAATGGAACTAGCCTGGTAAATCTACTATACAAAAGGCAAAAAATATTTGCTGTTAATATTTATGGAATTCATACACAATATGGATAGATTTCATTAATATAAATGAATTTGGAAAATATATTTATTTTGGAATAGAAATTCACTCCTTTTGCCAACAAAAATAATATGATTTTTAATGTTTTTTTTACTGTTTTGCTGGGCAAATTATTCCTTGTATATTTTGTATATAAGTATTTTTCTTCGATGTTTATGTTTGTCAATGATTTTTAGTTTTGTCGTTCAAACATATACGAACTTCGAAACTTGGAAATAGATTCCCTTTCAATTTAGTCTGTTTCCGGAGGATATTTTTTGTGGTATTGCCTGTGAAGCTCGTGGAAACTTATGTATAACGAATAATAATATGGCTTTGTTGTACAAAATAATTATTTCTTAAAAGATCTCTTGTGATGTTTTTGTATTTTTTATCCAATATAGGTAAAGATAATCTAGTATGTCCCAAAGATGTGGGTACATTCTTCGAGACGTAAAGTAAGATAAAGTATTAAATCAAATAACTGAGTTGTATTACTTTAGCAAAAAAAAAGAAAAAGCTGTATTACTCAAAATAAAGTTATTAAATAATATTGAAAACCTTTAAAAAAAAATCACAAAATAAAAAATTTTACACTTGGATGAAAGTTCAGAACTAATTCCCATAAAAAAAAAGGCAAATACTTAAATTTTTGAAAATATTTTATACATAACTATAAGCATAATGACTACAGTAACGATTTTCAAATTCTAAGATTATTTATGGATATTTAAATTAAGTGAGTAAATTGCAAATATAAGCGTGAATGCCATAAAGGTGTCACATATCAGCAAACATAGCTCTTTAGAGATTTCAGGATGTTTATCAAACTAAAAGGTTGTTTAATATTAAGATTGAAAATAATTCTTACGCCATCTATGTATTTCATAGCAAACCGTTGATTAAAATAACTATTTGCTTACAAAATGCTTTGATAAAATGGTTTCTACTGTAAATATTCAAAAAGTATATGTAATATTAGTTCTGACAGATTAAAAGAATTGCTCCAGAAATATTAAATAACAGTAAGCAATGAGGGATATTAAATAACAGTAGGTAAAGAGGGATATTAAATGACATTAAGCAAAAAAAGGATCTTAAATAACAGTAAACAAAGAGGGATATTAAATAATAGAAAATATAGAGGGATTTTAAATAGCAGTAAGCAAAAATGGATATTAAATGAGAATAAAAAAGATATTAAATAATAGTAAACAAAGAGGGATATTAAATAATAGAAATTATAGAGGATTTTAAATAACAGTAAACAAAGAGGGATATTAAATAATAGAAATTATAGAGTGATTTTAAATAACAGTAAGCAAAGAGGGATATTAAATGACAATAAAAGAGATATATTAAATAACAGTAAACAAAGAGGGATATTAAATAATAGAAAATATAGAGGATATTAAATTTTAAATAACAGTAAGCAAAGAAAGATATTAAATGACAATAAAAAAAGAGAAATATTAAATAACAGTAAACAAAGAGGGATATTAAACAGCAAACAAAGTAGCATTAATTGTTAAGTAGTCTCCACACTTTTAACCCAGTTCTAAAGTGCAAAAAAGATGAAAAATAAAGATGATTAAAAATCCACATGTAGAGGGAACTACAATTGCTTTTCTTTCTTAAAAAGGGGAGATGGGCCGATTCAGTATAGTGACTGAATGCCTGAACATTGCCTCACTGAATGCCTCATCAACTGGTTGAAATTGTACGAAATTAATTTAAACGGGCATTAAAAAGCAGACAGTTATTCCTGAATATAGGTATTGTCCCCTCCCACCTAAGGCAGTACTTTGGTATGCTAAATTTTTAAATGGACTTGCTATTAACCATTGTAATCAGGTCTTGGGACATGTACATGGGCCTAGCATGGACATGTGCAGGAGTTTTCATGGAGAAATATTCAGTATTTTTACAAATGAATCTTTCTGTGTATATGTTGGGGTGTGTGAAAGATAAAAGTGTAAAAAAAGGTTTTTTGTTCACAAATGTAAATTAAAGATAATTTGATTCATAAATGCAATTCACTCCAAAGGTCGGAGATTTTCAGAGTTCTCGATCTCTATTTCCATAGATCTGCGGTAGACCTTAATTATCACGCGGCGTGATACAAAAATCACAACGGTTTCACTTTATAAACAGGTGGAGTCTTTGCCTGTTCATTCACTTTACAGAAAATGGAAAAACTACATTTCTACTACAACTACATTATTTCGACTAGTCGCATAAAACTCTTTCTCTCCTTCTCCCAAAACTTCCTTTAAGAAAATTCATCAAGAAACGGGGTTAGCTTCCATAATTTCTCATAGGAAAAGACACTTCCTCAGCCTATGGTCTATCCTCAATCACGAAGCAACAACTCATCACTTAGTCCATATCCCATCTCTAGTTGTTTCGACCTGTGAAAGGTCGAACAGACAATCGCTAATATCATGATGCATCTATATCCATGACACTGATTATCTGCTGCCAGATTTGAGTGACATTTATAATGATACTTGTTCATTATCCATTACTGGTTGTTCTCATTAGAGCAAAAGACACTAATTACATGTAGTAAAAATATCCACAGCACTGCTTATCTACTGTCAGATTTGAGTGATAAGTTATTGTTATGTATTTGTTAAAGAATACATATAGCATTCTTTTCCCAGGGAAAAGAAATATCTCTTCTCGTGGGGAAGATACTACAGTACCCTTGTGGAGCCCAAGAGTACACCCTGGTAAGGATGAATTTGCTACAACTATCATTACTACACTATCTAGGGTGAATGACTTGGTTAAAATGGCCATTATTCGAAAAAAAAAAAAACAATAAGTGAAACTTTACACCTTACGAAAATATTAACAATGCTAGGCAAACTTTAAAAAGAAACGCAGCCCTGTCATATTTATAGGGTATCTCGATAAATATCAAATTTGATTTTGAAGGATACACACAACTTCTTAGAAAGCGGTTTGTCAGAAAAATAAATTGTACTTCAGGTTTTTTACCTTCTAGAAGGATTTTAAATCCCTTGACATGAATCCCAGTTGGATTCACTTGTCTGTAAATAAGACGTGTATTAGTGGAGCGTAGAGTTAAAAGTTGTTTACTTTGAAGGAAAAATGTTTGTGTACATTATTTATCTAAAGTGGTTTCTTTTGAGAAACTGAAAGTAAGTGTACGTAAAAATTGATCTATTATAACTGAGACTGGGAATGCAATATTATTTTATGTTTGAGATGCAATGGTAAGACCAAGGAATGCATATAAATGTTCCGAAATTATAAAAGTTGTTTATCATAAATTTATTTTTTTTTTTTTTATTTGTTACAATGAAGAATTCGAATATAAATAAACAATTTAATTCGATGTATAATTTTTTTTTTTTATAACAAATATTTAGCTCAATTTTTGTTGTAGGCGAAGCATAGATTTTATTCTAAATTTTATTACTTAAATGAGTTATCATTTTTATTGTTCAAAAATATATTTTAAGCTGAAACTTGAGATTTTTACTGCACTATCTGATTAGCATTTATATTTGGTTTTTGTTGATAGAATTTTATAATTTTTTATTAATTTTACTCAAAAATTACTATCATTGTGTAAAAAAAAAAAATAATTGGATTTGGACTGGGTGCATTGTTGAAATAAATGGCTAAATTTAATTTTCGATTATCAAAAATAGCATCTAACATTTCATAAACATTCTTATAATTTTTGATGTTCGTTCTCTTTTAATGTTCTCTTTTTTGAGTATTAATGAACGAGCCCTATTGAAAATAAGCTAATTTCACAAATTATGAATGGCAGCACTGGTCAAATCGTTTTCTTTCAGTTGTAGACGCGATATTTTTACTAACCTTTTACATTCGAGCTGATTTAATTTCCATTATGTCCTTCTTTCTGGGGTTATTATTTCTTATTCATTTTTTTATTTTAAGTTCTAGCTTTACTTCATATGTTCTAATCCTTGTTAAACTGTTAATATTATGATCTATTTGATCTGAATTTTTATCCATTTCTTTCTTTTTTTCAAATTTGCTCTTATTTATATTCTTTTGGTTGCTAGAAAGTACGAGCAAAGATTCTATTATTTTAAAATAATTCCTAAAGTAATTCCTTCCTAGTTTTAAAGTAATTCCTTTATAAAGATTTCATTTTCTCCTTTCTGTTGTCTGTAGTATTTAATCACCATTTGGATAAATTGTGATAAAGTAGCATCAGAAAGCATACATCTCAAAGTATCAAGTCAAACCATTATGTCTATTCTGCAAAACTTCGGAAACGGTTGAACACATTTTGTTTCAATGCGTGAAACATGTGGAATCAAGGATCAAGCTACAAAATGATTTTGGACATAAAGTTCTAACTTACTCTAGATATTTGATATGTCAGAGGAATGCAATGATACTTCCATTTCTGCGAAAAGTCTCGTAATCCTGTAAGCTATGGAGTACCCCAAAGTTTTCTTTCTAGGGATTATTACTTTTATTCATCTTTATTTCTTGTACTAGATGTACTTCTTATTTTCTTATGGTTCAACTGTTAAAATATTATGATTCTATTTGATCTGCTGTTTTATCCATTTCTTTCATTTTCATGTCCGCCCATCTTATTCATTTTTGTTGGTTGCCGACAAATTCGTGCAACGATTGCTTTTTAAAAAATTGAATTTTTGATCCACCATAGGCAATGACATTAAGAATTTCGATTTTTAGAGTAATTCTTTCATAAATGTTTAAATTTCACTTTTCTTCATTTCTTTTTCTCTAGTATTTTAAACTGCATTTGAGTACATTGAGATAAAACAACATCAGCGACCATTCATCTGAAAACACCTACTCAAGTCTAGTCAAGTCAAATCAAGTCTGGTATTTGAACTCATCATTGAATTTTTCTTATATCTTTCTAACCGTTAATTAATCAGGAAATTGTATTGATATATCTCCCTAAATTAAATGCTTGTTATTTTACTCTAATGACAAATGTCTACGGTTTTTTAATTAATGCAATTTAAAATCGAGGAAATTGATAAAATATACTTGAAGATACATTCGATTCTCTGTTTCATGAGATTCATTCTTTTTTTTTTTTTTTTTTTTTTTTTTTTTGTTTCTTTGGTTTTGTTTCTTATGGTTAAAATATTATGGTTTATTTGAGCTGCTGATTTTAGCCAACTTATTTATTTTCTTTTGTTTTTTTTTTCACCATAGGTAAAGGAATCACAAATTTCGAGTTTTAGTATATAAGTTTAATTTTCACCTATGTTTTTTTTTTATCTCTAGTATTTTAACAGCGGCCTAATAGTCAATTGGCTAGCGCTCTGGCCTTTAGTGCCTTAGATTCAAATCCTAAAGGTGGCATGGATATTCGTGGTTTGAAATCCATATTAAACTGTAGGTCCTGGTGTAACTAGCCAAAAATGAGCACAAAATGACTGTAAAGGAACAAATAAAAGAAAACTAGTATTTTAGCAGCATTTGGTTAGATTGAGATAAAAAGCAACATCAACGACATAAATCTCAAAGTTATTATGTAAGACAAGACAAAGTGTTTTGTCTACAGTGCCACGTTAAAATTATTAGTTCTGGTTTGGCAAAAATTTTATGGCCCTTGAAAATAGGAAAACTTTTCATGCTGTATCAAAAGAGTTTAGTGAATAGGGTTACGTGGAAATATTATAAAGGTATGTTGATGAATTTTTTTTTTTATTTCCATTGTCAAGTTTAAAAGACAACACATATCATAAAAGTAAATACAAAAAGAAGATAGAAACAAATGACATCAGTTAATCTTAAGCCTGGCAATCCAATAGCGCTTCCTTAAAGAAACAGGAGACAGTGCAGAACAGGAAGCAAGGCGAGACATGTCCGTTTCTTCCTGGTCATCACACAGGAGACAGTTTAATTCTGTGAAGGTGCTTGCGGAGACAATCGTGACAGCAGGATAAAACCGTAGCGATGGCACCGAATTTTCTGTAGGCCATTCAGGAATATCATGAATAGGATCTTACCAGGCCTTGTGGCTGTTGTAAATAAATGAAACGATTAATGAAGTATTTTTCTTTGTTTCTTATAACAAACTGGCTCTTTCATAAATGGCGACCTGATGGCCAATTTGCTAGTGCTCTGGCTTTAGATACTATAAATTTCAGATTCGAATCCTGGCGTGTAGCATGGATGTTTGTGAGGGGTTTGGAATCCACGTTAAACTGCAAGTCCCGGTCTAATTAGCCTAAAATGTGCACAAAATGACCATAGAGCAACAAACCAAACCAAATTTTCATAAATGAGCTTTGTAAAATAATGCATGACGACTTCTTTTGGATTAATATTATTTATTCGGTGAATAATCCAAATTAACGGAAACTGTTTAATTGATTTTTAATTAGATAAACACATAATTTTTTTCCTTAAGGGTTAATAGCAAAGTAGTGTTAAAATAAAAAAAGGCATTTCTGAGTCTACATTAGTTAAAAACACGTCTACCTCATTTGTTTAAATTTTATAATTAATTTATAAATATCTGACTAAATATAACTAGATTAAATATTGCTTTTATATTTCTTTAAAAATATCTTTATTAAAAATTTTAAGTAAAAAAATTATTTTTTTTTTTTTCAAAGTTTCGCTGCTGTATATAGTCAAAATTTATTTAACCACCCTAAATATTTTTTTACCTATATTTACACTTTATTATAAATAGCCATAATGAATTAAATTAAATATTTGTATCAATTGTATAAATTATTATTTTCTTTGCAGCTATGATCGGTTAGAAATTATATAAAAAAATTGATATATTTTTTGGTACGAAAATTTTATACCATATTTTATTTAAAATTTTTATTCAATAATATTGATTGTTTCTATAATTAATAGAAATCTAAAAAAATCAAGAGGTTTGATTACTTAATACGCTATATTTCAAAAAGCGTTCTGGTAAAGACCGAATATTCCTAGAATTTTTCCCATAATTTATTTTACTTTAATTT
>BPLR01012295.1:0-96975 GCA_021605095.1 Caerostris extrusa | reverse complement strand
ATTACTAATATCAAACTAACCTGATTTGAAATCATTCAAAAATTTATACATGACGGCTTAATCCAAGCTGTATATGATGTATCTTCTACGGGTTTTTTTTTAATTTATGTAATTTTTGTCAAAAACTCTTATTTTCCTTAAATAATCCTTTGAAATACTATAATATTATCAGATTAAAAATAACAAAATGGACTAATTATAGTAAACTTTTAGATTAACTGTAAAATTAGAATAACTACTTTTATTTCGTGTTAAAAAGTAAACCAAATTTATCGATTAATCTTAATCTATAAAAAAGATTAAATTTATTTTCTCAGAAATACAAATTTTTAAGCATGCAACACAAAAAATGAACAAAAATAACAATAGTAATCACTTTCAGGGTAGTTATAAAAATTGTTTTTAAAAAAAATTAAATAATATTATAACTCAATCGCATTTATGATTGATGAAAAAATGGTTAAAAAGATGCAGTGAAACTTTTACAGCATGATGCATTAGTAGATTATAATCAATAAATAAATTTACTCCTTTTGTGACAGAATAATAAGGTTTTTGCACAGAACAAACAAAACAATACAATACAAAAATTAACAGCAATAACCATAATACTAATCACTTTCGTGGTAGTTATAAAAATTGTTTAAAATAAAATAACAACTAAATATCTTAACTTAATCCCATTTATGATTCAATTATTGATGAAATGGATAAAAAATGGAGTGGAACTTTGGCAACTTGATGCATTAGAAGATTATAATTCAATAAATAAATTCTGTTTTATATGAGCGAATACCTTTTTTTTGCTCAGCAAAGTTATTTATTTTATTAAATTTTCTAAAAGTGGTTTTTTTTGGAAATTCAGGCTTTGCAAAATAAATTTAATTAAGTATTATTTATTTAATTATACTAAACTAAACTATTATATGCTCTAAAAAAATATCATTTATAATTTTATTTATGTGAGCCTCAAGAAGGTTCCATTCCATGAAAATATTTTTTTAATGGAGTGAAGATTTCATAAGAGAATTCTTTTGTATTTTTATTGCATTTTTCAAAGAGTATAAAAAAGAAACAAGGATACAACTTCATGCAGCATAAGAGAGTAAATGCACAAATGCATATCTTTTTTGTTTGTTTACTCCCTAGCTCAACGACAATAAAGTTTTCATGAAGTACATTTTTCATTTTTTACTTTAACAAAAATGTCTCTTTTAAAGATTAATATCTGAGTACAGTTGTTGTCTGAATCAGTTTACACCATCCATCATCCAAAGCGATCTGGTGAAAGATTTTAACGACAAGAAAACCATTATGGATATCAAAATTTAAAACGAATCAATGGAGTTTGGTTAAAAATGAAACTTCAACAATGATAAGAAATGCCAATACCATAATGAATATAATATTAAAAAATAATAAAAAAATTATGGGTTTCTTATAAAGATTGTGATGCAATCATTATGACCGAATTTTTAAAACTTTAACGTCAGAATAAAATATCACAGTTTTAAAATATATAACTATAAAAGATGTGAATAATACTTCCGTTTTTAATCTGCTAGAAATATAATAATTCAATAGTGTATTATTACATTATGTTTAAAATTAGATATTGAAAGAATTATTTTGATTTTAATATTGATACAGTATTATTTTAAAAGTTTAAATGTATTAAAAAGAATAAATTTTTTTTTTTAAATTTAAGAAGGGGGTTATTCGCACATGTATAAATTTAAATAAGAAATGTTTGAAAAAGTGCATATATATATATATATACATATATATATTATATATATTTATAGCAGTAAATATATACATATATATATATATATATATATATGCCTTACATATATATTTTATATATGTAACATATTTATTAATATGTACCCGTACTGCAATGTATGTAAAAAAGGAACTATGAAATACTAAAAAAATTCAAATTGTTTAGTAAAATTAAAATTTATAATTAAATTATTTAAAACTTCTGTAATTTTGAAAATAGACAATTCCTAGAGATCAATATATGTCAATTCGGAAAATTCTCTGAAAATGTCTTATTTGAGAGCAATAAATACGACATATTTATTACATCATGAATTCTAAGATATCAAAAAAAAAAAGAAAAAATTTTTCTCAAAGATTCTTATTTGCATGTTCGTAAAAATATCGCATTTTAAAATTTTAAATCAAACCAGGTCAGTATTTCGTGACTAAATTAATAAAATTTTATCAAATGTATCAAAAATATTGCTGTGAGAAGTTTTGATAACATTAATTTTCTTACAAAATTTAAAGTATGCAAATGCGTTGTTGTTTGGAAAGTGAGCCAAACTTTCTCTCAAGGGTCTTAAAAATGTCACGATCGTTTTGTTACTGAACTGAAAAGTTACTGAAAGCGAAATCTGAAGAAAACTTTTAGATAAAAAAAGTTCGTGTAAAAGAAAAATATTTTTTAAAATTTGAATAATTTGAAAGTCTATATATATATGTATATATACATTGTTGAATATCGGTGGTTCCACTTTGCCATGAAAAGTCCACAGACTGGATATGAGAGAAATGCACATTGCTTTCTAGCGTCATACACATCGCGCCTTTGCATGTGTGGATTAAAACACAGAAATTCAATATCGATACAAAGTCGCTTTAAACGTATTTTTATAATCGTCATCGAGACCCCTTGTTTCTGAAATAATGCTATAACTGATGCCGTCAGAGGATGATTTTTGAGCCTAGGCCCAGCCAGGTGCCAGTTGAGGAGCTTGTTACAATATGGTCTCGAGTTTAGCAATAACCTAAAGGCGCATTGCTGATTTGGAAACGAATCATTAATTTATAGACATTGACTAACTGCAATTTGATTTAAATAATTTAAATATAAGCGCTGTTTTGTCAAAAGAAAAATAATTCCATCCCGAAACATATACATTTCAATAAATTTCAGCATCAAAATATGTATATTTTTAATTAAATATGCATATATATATAGTTTATTGTTTTGATCACTTTGCCTTTTTGGTTTACATCATCATTTTAATAAAAATTTATTTTCCTTCCAGAATTGCTGTCGACAAAAATAATTTTAATTATCATTCTTTTTTTACATATTTCCTCTTTTAAACCAAAATTTATATATAAATATGTTGGAATTATACCTTTTTGCTTTACCAAGATTTAAACTTGTTGATATTTTACAATGGCTGCCACTTTGGTCATATGCCATCTCTTTTGACCGATAAGTCAAGAGGCAGGATCCAGGGGTTATCGTTAACTCCTCCTTTTAAATCATAACGTAAATAATTTATTGTATTATAATTTATCAGGATAATTTTTACTGTATATATAGGAACTTTTTTGATTCAGCTGGTTGTTTAACAAAACTTAACTTTAATTATAACGTACGATACTAGGTCACTGCAAAAACTAATAGGGATAAATTTAATTTAAATTCCTTAAAGCAAGTTATTATTTTTTCAAATGACAAATCATCAGTTATAATTGGTGCCAAACAATTTACTCATTTTTGCTAAATTGCCTTTGGAATCCAATTCATTATTATACACGTTATCATCTGGTAGCCTAAGGAAAATATCTGTCATGTTGAGAAATAATTATTGAGGAAATTGGGATTTCAATTAAAAATTTTTACTTTGAAAACATCAGTAAATTAACAATTGAAATATCGACTAGAGTAAACCCTCATTTTAGAAATCATGAGTTAAACGGAGAAACGTCTAATATTTCTTTAATTATTGTCCAATTAATGAATACTCAAGCAAGATAATAAAATTACCATATAATTAAGATAAAAGGGCTAAATGAATTGTAAAATCAAACATTTCAGGAATTACGTAGGTCAAATCACTTTAAAGGAAGTTATAATAGAAATTTTTTTCCAAAAAGTTCAATTATAGAACAATACTACATTTTAATCGAAATTTGAAATAATTCAACAAATGAAATTTTCGATCAATATTAATAATAACTTTTATAACTTAACATGATATGTTTTATCATCCGACTTTTTAAAATTAAAATATAGAAATAAAAAATATTTTCTTAGAAAAATTAACAAATTAAGAAATAAATAAAAGTATTTTATAATATTAAAAGATCAGCGAAATTATTTTAACAAAAACTTAAACAAAAAAAGGAGCAAATCGATGACTGGTTTTGTATTGTCTAAAAAAACGAACTATGAGTTAGTAACAACACATATTTATTTTAAATATGTTTAAAATAACCAAAGTTACTAAGTGATTAAACAGTCCGACTCAAAACAATCACGTATTAAAGATAAACATAGCTCTACTTTAAATTCAGTTTATTTTTGTAAGAAGAAATTACAGACAGTTTAACTTTACGTTTAACACTCCAAAGTAAAAAAATGAACAAACTTACGTGACAGTTTATGTTTAGAACTCATTATAAATTGCATTGAGCAGTTTCGGTGCTAAGTAGAATGTTTAAGAGGATACGGGAATGAAACCACAGAAATTTAACAGGGTTACAGAGACATTTTTCGCGTTAAGTTGGGTAAATCGTTGTTTACTTAGAGGTTCGTAATGGGGTTACTTAGGGAAAAGCAGAATTATTTTACAAATTCTTGTAAATTGAATCTATGCAAATTATCTTGTAATTCGTGTTATTATTCAGTTTACACAGGAATATTAACTTATGCTGCTTTTTTATAAACGTCAATAAAAACGTGTTGCTTTATTTTCAAAATGCCATGTATTTCGATTTAAAAGGTATTTTAGTGATGCTATTCCATGAAACATGATGATGAAAATATACAAAGATACCAAAGATTTTGAGGATGTCATTCCAGCAACTATAAAATACATGGTGCACATCTACACTATGTATTTTGATGATGACATTTCGTCAAGAAGATGGTGAAAAGATTCAAAAGATACCAAAGATTTCAGATGATACCATTCCATCAAAGATGATGAAAAGATTCAAAGATACCAAAGATTTTGATGATGTTATTCCATAATCATCAAAATACATAGTATACACATATACCACGTATTTTGATGATGTCATTCCATCAAGAGATGGTGAAAAGATTCAAAAGATACCAAAGATTTCGATGATACCATTCCGTCAAAGATGATGAAAGATTCCAAAGATAGCAAAGATTTTGATGATGTTATTTACATAATCATCAAAATACATAGTATACCCGCCATATACCCCGTATTTTGATGATGTCATTCCATCAAAAGATGGTGAAAAGACTCAAACGATACCAAAGATTTCGATGATACCATTCCAACAAAGATGATGAAAAGATTCCAAAGATAGCAAAGATTTTGATGATGTTATTCCATAATCATTAAAATACATAGTATACATATATACCCCGTATTTTGATGATGTCATTCCATCAAAGATGGTGAAAAGATTCAAAAAGATACCAAAGATTTCGATGATGCCACTTCATGATCATCAAATACCAGGTATACATGTATATCATGTGTGTTTTGATGCTGTCATTTGCTCATAAAGAGGAGTATCTAACAGATTTAAAATTTACCTATAGTTCATTTTGAAGATCTAAATTGATACATCATATTCACATAATACCAACAGAATTTAAAACAAAGATAGTCTCTGAATCAACAATGTCCATTACCTCTTCTTAAAACAATAAAATGACTTTCTGACTTTATATTCGTCCGGGCATCGTATGAGAATTTATACACCTACAGGCTTAAAAATGAGATCTTTTAGTTAGATATGCTTTACAGTTTAGAAATCGATCACTTCAGAAACTAGACTGTTTACTTATCCCTGAGACTCATCAAAAATTATTCTATAGTCATGCATAACTTAATATAAGTGAATGTAAATTATAGCTAAGCATAGCTATCTATTTATTTATAGTCATGGATCTCTTTCGCTCTCTTTCTTTATATGTAGTAAACAAAATTAAAATAAAACTTTTGTATATATAAGACCTTCGATCTCTTTTTAAACAATCTCTTTCTTTAAAAATATTTGTTTGTGTTTTTTATTGTTGATGTATAGCTTTATTACATTTGACAAATTTTGCAATATTCTAAAAAGAGTGAAAAACTAACAAAATGAAAAAGAGACAACAAAATAAAAATTATGATCTTATGTTTCTTATTTATAATCCGTCACAATATTAAATTGCTTTAAAAAGTAAGAAAATAAATCATTTCTATCTTTTTCGAACATAAGAAAAATTTCGATTATTGTTTTCAGTTCTTCCCTAGCGAATAAAAAAAAATTATTTATACATTCTATTGATTATTCAAATTAAAAATTCTGATAATATATTCCAAATACTTAAAACACATTTTAAAAGGAATAGGAAGTTTCTTAAGCCACCAGAGAGACAAATAATGAAAATTCTTAAAATGTTTTGTTAAAAGTAACATTCATGACTGTATTTTTTTTTAATTTTCGAAAAAATTGAAAAATGAGGGAAAAAAAATTAAATAAAGTAACACATTCTACAGATAATGAAAATTTGAAGTCTTTAAGAGAGTAAGACTCATTTGAATAAAAGCATTGATAAAACTGAAAGTTGTGAACTTCATTTGCATTTCGAGATCAACACAAATAAAAAATAAAATATTTTCATTTCAATCATCACAAACAAAATGCACAAGTACTTTTCTAATGTAATAAATTTTAAGAAAGTCCTTTTTAATTTTGTAAAATTTTTTTTTTTTTGCTCAGATGTTGTTAGGCAGGAGGAATAATAATAAGAATGTTAAGAAGTGTTAATATTTGCGAGTTTCAAGTAACGGAATGAATTTTTAATTAAAAAACTAACTGAAGCTTTGCGAATTAAAAAAAAACATACCTCGGCATAAATATGTAAAGGATTTTTATTTGTTTTCAGATTATTTAAAAAAATGGTGCACCAGAAATTAATTTTGGGGAAAATATAAGAATTTCTTTATTTGTTCCTGTAAAAGTTTTTTAAAAAACTATATTGCATTGAAAATTACGATCCAATTTATTTCTTAAAGTAGGCAGTTTTAAACAGAGTTTGTTAAAAAAACTAAGAGTTTTTGTTAAAACTAATAATTAAATGACAAACATAAGTAAGACAATCAGAAAAAAAGGCAAAGAACAATTGTTAAATTAACTTGAAGTACTTTAACTTATTCCCGTTTTTTTCGGGAATTTTCAACAGCAGGAAATTGATTGACTAGCTGTGAAAAGTTTTTTGTATCTCTTAACAAGTTTGTAGAATTATACCGTGATATGTTTATCGGTAGGTAATAGTTAAATTGAAGAACTGATAACTATTTTGCCACTAACCATTTGAATTCAATAACCATTAAGGTCGCCATTATCATCTTATCTTTGCATAGTACAGCACAAGGTCGCCAAATGGAAACATTTGGTAATATCTTAAAAGTTTTTTAATTATTTTTGCATAATAAATTATAAAATTGGCTTTTTTTTCAAAGAATAACGAAGAAAAGAAAAGTTATGTTCCATGCAATGAAGCTAGATGAACTAAAACAATTTTTGTTAGAAATATTTACGAAAAACTTATAATTAATTAAAAATAGAGATATTATGTTTTTATATATTCTTTTTAAACAAAAACTTATTTCTTTTAAATATTTGTTTCTCGTTTTATATATTACACACACACACAAAGACTAATACTAATAAGATTCATTTCATAGTTGACAGATTTTAAAAATTTAATTTAAAGGAATTTTTAAATTCTAAAAAAGAATGAAACCTACAATAAAAACACAACGAAATAAAAATTATGATCTTATTTTTATTATTTATAATTCGTCACAATATTAAAATGCTTTAAAAAGTAAGAAAATAAAATCATTTCTATCTTTCGAACATAAAATTTCGATTATTATTTTTCAGTTCTTCCCCTAGCGAATAAAAAATATTTATACACTCTATTGATTATTCAAATGAAAAATTCTGATAATATATTCCAAATACTTAAAA
The DNA here is from genome assembly GCA_021605095.1 of Caerostris extrusa. Lineage (NCBI taxonomy): Eukaryota > Metazoa > Arthropoda > Arachnida > Araneae > Araneidae > Caerostris > Caerostris extrusa. Next base: position 88,995 of record BPLR01012295.1, on the reverse strand, counting down.
CACATTTTTAAAAGGAATAAGAAATTTCTTAAGCACTAGAGAGATTGATAATGAAAAATTCTTAAAAATATTTTGTTAAAAAGTAACATTCATGACGTTTTCTTTTTAATTTTCGAGAAAATTGAAAAATGGGGGAAAAAATTAAATAAAGTAACACATTCTACAGATAATGAAAATTTGAAGTCTTTAAGCGGGCAACACTCATTTAAATAAAAGTATTGATAAAACTGAAAGATGAGAAAGTCATTTGCATTTGACGATCAACACAAATAAAAAAAATATATTTTCATCTCAATCATCACAAACAAAATGCACCAATCCTTTTTGTAATGTAATAAATTTTAAGAAAGTCTTTTTTAATTTTGCAAAAATTTTTTTTTTTTTACTCATTTGATGTTGTTAGGTAGGTAATAACTAGAATGTTAAGAAGTGTTAATATTTGCGAGTTTCAAGTAACGGAATGAATTTTTAATTAAAAACGAAGCTTTTTGCGAATTAAAAAAAAACGTACCTTGGCATAAATATGAAAATAATTTTTATTTGTTTTTAGATTATTTGAAAAAATGGTTTCACATAGAAATTAATTTTGGAAAATATGCGAATTTTTCTATTTGTTCCTTTAAAATTTCATTTAAAAAAAACTGTATTGTATTGAAAATTACGGTTCAATTTATTTGTTAAAGTATGCAGTTTTAAACAAAGTTTGCTTAAAAAAACGAAGAGTTTTTGTTAAAACTAATAATTAAATGACAAACATAAGCAAGACAATCAGAAAAAAAAATGCACAGAAGAACTGTTAAATTAACTTGAAGTACTTTAACTTGTTCCCTTTTCGGGAACTTTCAACATCAGAAAATTCATTGGCTAGCTGTGAAAAATTTTTGTATCTCTTAATAACCTTGTAGAGTGAGTGATATGTCTATCCGTAGGTAATAGTCAAATTGAAAAACTGATAACTATTTTGTCAATAACCATTAATGAATATCATCTCGCCAAATCTATCGCCAAGGTCGTCAATTTGGTTATATTTTTAATCTTTTGTATTGTATAGCAAGCTGTTGGCGGTTTCTTTACAGAATAGAAATATTTTATGTAACGAAATAGATAGGTTTGGTTTGGCTAGTCGCTCTACGGTCATCTTGTGCCCACGTTAGGTTAAACAGGCCGGGACCTACAGTTTAAAGTGGGTTCCGAACCACTACAAACATCCATGGCACCGCCGGACTCAAACCCGAAACTTGTGGTACCGAGCGAGCGCTAGAGCGCCAGCCAGTCGGCCATTTCAGACCCAAAACGAAACATATCTTGTAATTATTTCTTCAATAAATTATTTAGTTTAACAATTTATTGAAGAAATAATTGCAAATTAAATTTAAAATAAGAAATTAAATTTTTTTTTCAAATTTGTAACATAGTTATTACTAAAGGGTTTTTAGTAAAATGGTAAGTTAATAATTCATACTAAAGTGCAGATAATCATTATCCTAATTTAACTTAAAAAGGGTAATATATATTATAAGGAAAACATTAAATCTAAAGAAATAATAAACTAAAAACTATCTTTTTAAAAACAGTGCAATTCATTAACATTCATTTTATTTTAAATGCGTTTATTTTAATATATTTGTTCAGTTTAAAATGTATTATTAAATATTTATATTTAGTATATAAATATTTAATGATACATTTTCAATTCTTGACATTCATAAAAGTGGGTGATAAAAAATTATAAATAATTAAACTTGCTATGATAAAAAATTTTTTAATTACTAATTACATCTTTAATTAAGAAACAATCATAATATGCCTTCAATACATTTAATATTGTAATATTATAATTATCAAGCTTCTTTGTACTAATTTATTTGAATTTTAAATTTATAAAATAATATTTCAGAAATTGTTTTATATGACTCATGATACAAATTTCTTTTACATATTATATCACTTTTTATATATCCAGTTTTCTATTTTAATTAAGAAATACAGTATATATAGTTCAATAGCGTTCTCTTCGTGTGATGAAAACTATCATAAAAAAAAGAGAATTTTTTAATAGCCTTCGTAAACAATAAATAAAAATATTTTTTCCACATTGCTGAATTATTTTTGTATAACTGATTTTTGCTGTTTTTCTTTAGTTAAAACTGTCAGGAAATTAAAAAATTAGATAATTAGCAATGTTTTATTTGATTTTACAAAAAAAGTGTTCTGTTTGCAGATTTGAATTAATAAATTAAAAAAAATATATACATAATATTATACTAATGAATGTATGACTCACAGCGCAATATTTTTAAATATTATGCTGCTTTGTAAAAAATATATTTTTATTTTATGTTATTTAATGTTATTTCTTAAAATTATTTCTCTGAAACAAGTTAATAAATTTTAATATAAATTAAATATAAAATGCACATTGAATTATGCTTTTCGAAATATTATAAATTCATACAATGTTAAGAATTATTTTTAAATAACAATATTTTCAAAAACCTCTTTTTGTCATAAAAAAATTATTTTGAAAGCTATTTTCATATCATGATTAATCTTCCTGTTGATTTTCATTTTAAACATAAAACTGTATAAAAATAACTTATTTATTATTTATAAAAAACATAATCAAAATCTCGTGTGTGAAAAAAATATTTATACAAAATTATTAGTTCTCTTAAAATTTTTTTTAAATCAAGCATTTGAGTTTATTAAAAAACAAATGAAATGCATACTAAGTTAGCATTTTATAAGATAACAAGAAAATGTACACTGTGAAAATGAATTCTCGTAGTTCTTTATAAAGAAGTATTCTGCAAAAATGAGGTAAACTTCAGGAAAAGAAATTAAAATGTAGGCACTTCAAAGAATGTTGCCAAAAGTTTATTTATAGGCTAATTAAAAAACAGAACAAAATTCAAATTTTAAATTCTATTCATAAATATGCGTTATTTAACGTGATATTTTTTAAAAGAATGCTGCATCTCCAAAAAGTTAATATGTTTCTAGTGAAGTATCCATGTTTTCATTGTAGGAAACAAGATTTTCAAAACGATTAAAAAATTCACATAAAAGATAAAAGTTTTTCTTGGCTATGTTGATATTTTATATTTAAAGATACTAAAATAGCACTAAAAATTAAAACCATAATTTTATTTACTGACTAAAATGAATTAAAAAAAGAGATTTTAAAGTTAAAATTTAGATTTATGTTATAAACGCGAAATTTGCGATAGTTTTAAAAACTTTACCATCACTTGCAGTACACAATCTAGACCCCCGCTATTCCACGACGTGAAAATAATGCATGATAAATGGCGACCGCGCCATTTTGTTCCATGTCAGGAAAAATTCTTTATATTCTTTAGAATTTTTTTCCCCAGTCTCTTCCTGTTCCTTCCCTCCTTTGACATATTGGATGTTGGAAGCCTCCGAGAAGATGATCCCCCAACTATTCCATCATGAATAATTCACAAGAATTTGAGCTACAAACGAAAGAAATTCTTTTGTTTCGCTCGATGAATATAGGAAACTTCGATATGCTGGTATTTTTAAAGACTTATTGATACGCAATTTGGCGCCCGCTTGGCGATTTCTGGAACTTATAATCAAGAAAATGATCGTGCGGAAGTTTCGTGATGAGCTCATCCTCTCCAGAAATTTCAAAGCGGAAGTTAAATTATTTTTATAAAACTGTCAATTCAGTGGAGTTGCATCAAGGGGCATTTCATCTTGGTGAAGTATTGTTAAGTTGAAGACTGACAATACATTTTCAGCATTACTTTCAAGAAATTTAAAGAATATATTACCACAGAAATCTTTCAAGAAATTTACAAAATATATTTGATGCTAGTATGGTAATGAATTCTTGATCAAAAGATAACACAAATAAGAATAATATTACTTTTCAAACAAATCATACTAACTTTGACTAAAGACAAAACTTGAAACATGTTCTGTCGTGGTCCAACAAAATTTTCTGAAAATAAATTTACATCAATAAACTTTGGAACCTCTTCTGGTGAAAATATTAATGGAGATCGCAAAAATATATTCAAAAGTAAAATGTTCGAAACCTGTTCATTGTCATTTGCTAGTTCTAACTTCATTTATTGTTCAGTTTTATTGTTAGGTTCTAAAGGTAATCATATGTACAAAATACAAACTTTAGTTCCAAAATAAAAAAAAAAAAAATTGCTGAGGCTTTTGATAAGGCACTTTTAAAATGGGTAATATTTGGTTAATATTTTAAAATGTAATAAAGCATAAAATTTTTATTAAAGTTGTTTATAATATTGAGCACATAATTTTCTTTTTAGTATTTAAATAAAAATATACTAAATGATTACAATCAGTTGAAAACGTAAAATTGCTGATAACTGAAGTAGCGTCCTTTAGTGACAGTATAAATTTAATTTTGAATTCATAAGAAAAGATTTACTTATTAAGTTAATTGTCGAGATGAGTAAAATTAGTATTTACTTAACTATTTTGACAGATTTTTAGTTTTAGAATGAAGCGTTTAAAGAATAAATCTATTCAACTGGCACACATTTGTCAATTTTGATATTCAACATTTGTCAATTTTGAATTCAACTTATCAGATATTTAAAAAAGACAGCAAATGAAAGTCAGCTACATTGTATTTTATTTATTTAAAAATCCTAAAATTTTTAACTTTATTATTTTAATATCCAATTTAAATACTATCGTAAGATTACCAGTCATTTGTTTAATGCATACGTTTTTATCCGTTTACAAGCGATATATGGGTGCCATCATGGCAAAAAGTGATTTTCTACCATATGGAGTGTAATTATATATTAGTATTTGTTTTAGCTTAAATCACCTAACGTCAGAAATAAAAAGCAGCTACAAAAGATGCACGCCAGATTCTTTTATAGATTAAAAGGAAAACAATTTTTTGATGTTAATAGAAAGTTTTTCCCTAATGTTACAGTGGTGTTAAAAATTAAATCTTAAATTTAGCCAGAATTGTTCCCCAATAATTACACATCTAACTAGCAGGCCGGCTAAATTATATCTTGGGTAGAAAAGCTCCATGGTAATGTACCGCAGATCACTAGTAAAAAAGCTCCATAACGCAAAATAGCTAAAGAGTAAGAGGACTCAACGGTAACATAAAACAACTAACGAGTAGAAGGATTCAATGGTAACACATTTTGGAATACACTTCAATTTCCATTGCATGCACTGCATTTAGAATCAATGATTTAATTTCAACTGCGATGTGATATAAAAGCTATATCAGCGTCTCTCATCAACATTTAGATCACCTGGTGCCTGTTTTGAAATTCTCTAATGCAACATGCCATTGCCGCTCAACTATTTCTAAAATTCTTCCTGGTAGTCATTGTTCTCCCATCATGGATCGTTGATGAAATGTTAAAACATACATGAAAGTAACAAAAGTGTAAAAAATAAATAAAAACAATAATTTATTTTGTCGTTATTTAATAAATCTAATTTTCGTATAATATAGCATAACATTTACGTAATAAAGAGATTTACACATATTTAAAGTGAAAATATTTTGTTATCTAGAGTAAACTTGATGGTGAGAAAGTTGCTCCAACATTTTAAATAAAATTGCTTTGATTTTGCTTTACATTGTAGAATTTAAAAACTTTATGAGAGAATCAATTTATTTTTACTAAGTAAACTAGTAATATTGAAATTTGAAGAATGTAGTAAATAAACGTATCTTTTTTGCCGCTGTCGACAGAATTGTTGATGTTAAAAATGTTTAGATCATTTTATATCCGCAAACATGCCATCGCTCTTTAGAATCAAAATATAATAGCATTAATGAACAACAGTGCAACAGATTTCAAACAAAACTATTAGTTTAAATTTCGTCAGAAACAATCATATTTTACTTGAGAAAATACTTAGAATTTGTGAAATTAATTTTTGTCAAAGATATATTAAAACAAAATCATATATCTTCATACATAAAAAAATACATAGTATATTTATATATCGCATATATAAAATTATGTTTATTTTTAAAAAATAAGAGTTATTTAATTTAAATTAAATGTATTAATTTTATTTATTTAGGAATATTATTTGATATAGGAAGATAGCAACTAAAATATGATACATTATTTGACAATTTAATGTATGGATATTCCAGGCAGACATGATATAAATTCCAGAATTTCCTTTATGACAGCTATAACAATGTCAGATTCAATATTTAGGTAAAAACCCTTACATCTTTTTTTTTTTTGCAAACTTTTTACATAGAAGTTATATAATTTTCTATGAAACTTTATGGTTGTTTTCAACATTTTGACATTTTTATAACATTAAAACAAAAAAATGATTATTTGGTGAATTGTTGTAGTTGTGTATCAATTTTAAAATCATACCTAACATTAAAACAAATTTTATAAATGTAATATTGATATCTCAACATCTTTTATATATATGTAAAATTATTTCCAAATTACACTGAAAATTTGTGTTTTAAATAATATGTTATCTAATTTCCTATATCGGAAATATTATCTATTTGCTTATTTACAACAGGATTCATATGCAACAAACATTAAGTAATGTGCGGTTTTATGAGTATTTTTACATTTTTAAGTTGATATAAATATTTAAAATACAGAAATATACAAAACGAAAGAATACAGGTGCTTTGCCTAATAATAATTCATTAACACTTTCAAGGTTGTCTAAAATGAGTACTATTTTTGAACAATTAATTTAATATAATGATTAGTTATTTCTAGATGTTTTGCCTAATAATTCATTAACATTTTCAAGGTTGCCTAAAATGTGTGCTATTTTTGGACAATTTATTTAACATAATGATTAGTTACTGTGTTATTAAGAAACGTAATTTTTCTGAAGACATTAAAAGTAAGTATTAAATGAAAATTATAATTTTTGTTTTCCATAATGCATTCAAAATACTCAACTTATTAAAAATATTTCTTTATAAAAACATTTAGTAAAAATACTGAAAGATAATTATTTATTAATTATAGCAAATGCTTAAAAGTATATATATAAAAGTAAAGTTGTATTAAGGCATCACTATAATCCATTGTAGAAATAAATGCATAAAAGTGCATAGTCAGAATAGTTCTGAAAAAATAAGTTGGGAATCAAACGCTACAATTTATTTGAAATACTTTATAAAATATGATGCTGTAAATGTAACAAATATGTAAAGTAATCTTTGTGATTTATACAAAAGAACAGTTAATTCAAAAGTAAAAAAAAAAAAAAATAGAGACAAAAATACAACAAGAAAAATGATATTTCCCAAACAAATAATCTTCTTCCAAGAAAAATTTGATATATAGATTTAAAAAATATGACACATTCGTCTTAAGGCGATATATACGATTCTATATATCGTGTAACAGCTATAAAATAAAATTCAAAATGTGAATGTGTTCGATTTTCGGCAAAGCGTAAAACGTTTTCGTGATTCCCAGATAGGGAATTGAAAAAATATGGCAATTTCGACGGATGACATATTTATAAATTCTTTGCAGTCGTTGGAATGGATAAGAAAGTTCAATGTGTTGCAAATGATGCTAAAAATATACTGAAAATAAACTTGAAATCACTTTGATGGATGAAACACATCTGAAAGCATATAAAGTTATGTAGGTTGCTAAATAATCTTCAAATAGCACTTTTAGAACCACAAAGTGCATTTCCTAGAAAGTTCTAAACATCAAGTAACAAGTAAATGGAAGAAAATATATAAGGAGGAAGGAAAACAGAAAGGAGATAAAAGGTGAAATCGACAAATTGTTGGTAGAAAATCCTTATGAGAAATATTGAAGATGAATTTTTTTTAAAATTCTGTAAGTCATATTTTTATTAAAACATAAAATGCATTTGGAAAATCAGTAGAGAAGTTCTTACAATTAAATTTCTGTAAGTCATATTTTTATTAGAACATAAGATACATATGAAAAATTAGTAATTGATTAAAGTTCTGCAAGTCATATTTTTATTAAAACATAAAATACATTCGAAAAACTAGTACAGAAGTTCTTACAATTAAAATTCTATCTCATATGTTTATTAAAACATAAAATGCGTTTGAAATAGTAGTAGAGAACTTCTTACACAAATTATAATTATAAGATAATTATATTACGATTATAAATTTCGCACAGATTTCTATATTATAACTATAAGGAATTTATATATTATTTTATATTATTTTTTATATAATATAAATAATATTACATGAATTATAATTATTCGTCAACAACAAATAAATGTTACAGCAGACTTTGAATTAAAATACAGTTGCAGGATGCATAAATAAAATTTTAAATCTTCATATTTAAATCTTCGAATTTTAAATCTAAATATTTTTAATATTTTTAAATCGTAATAATAAGTATAGTTCTGTTATTTTAGCATTACTGGTGAAATTCTTTAGTGGGTTTTTTTGCGGTTGTCAACGACATGCATATAAGCCAGTTATGTCTTACTGAAGAATGTTACATATTTCAGTTTGACATATAGGTTTCCTTTCACATTCATAATTCATATTCGTTCCTCTTAAAGATAGCTAAGAATTATTTTACTTTTCTGAAAAACGAACAATAGATGAGATATTGTTGTGATTTCTATTTCTAAATTTAAAAAAAAAAAACATGCATGCATTTATACATAAAATATAATTAATTTAAACACATTACTAAAAGTACATTAAAAACTTTTATCCAATCCGACCACTAATCAAATCTAAACATTTTTTTTTTAAGTATAAAATAAAAAAAAAATTATACCACAAACCAAGACTTTAGGCAGCCATTCTTTACCTAACTAACATTTTTGCATTTCTTTTCTCTTCAGCCATGGGCAGAGGAAAGCTTTGGCGGATCAACAAAGTATTTAGAGGCTCCCATGAGGCTTGACATGATAAAAAAAAACCGTTAAGTAATTGGTGTTTGTTTCGGTTTTTTGCTTCGAGTAATTAAAAATGAGATACGGCGAGCACACTTGAAATAAAAGTTCGCTAATCACATCAGGGTGTCGCGAAAATGAAGATGAAAACATATTGATGACGAATCTATAAAGATTTGCGAGTTTGCTTAAGATAATACAGGTGAGGGTATAAACTGACATTAATTAATCCAGGAATTATGATGCCTCGTATCTCTTTGTTACGGAAAATGAGCTAGTAAAAAGTACCGGTAATTAAAGACCTTAGGGCATTTAGAGTGATATGAAGTTTTAAAAAGCAATTAAATCGAAACGTTTTGGGGAAGATATAAGATGTTATTTTCATTGATTTTTGATAAATAATCGTTGATTCTTAGTATAAAAATACAAGTGTTTTTTATAAAGAACAAGCTGTGGGATTATTGATTTATGAATTCATTTCTGAGAATTCGTAAATAAATATTATTGAAGCGACTGGTTTTTTTCCATAAAATACCGTTGTATTCTATTTAGAATATATACACTTATATGTACACCAGAAATTTTTAACGGAATATTTAAAGGAAAGTTAAAAAATAATTTTCTTCTAAATGGTATTATCAAAGTATTCAATTTTAATTGTATTGTTTTTAAAGTTTATCAAATGTAAAGAATTCTAAATGAAAGTTACATACTTTATCTTTGCATCCTTAAGTGTATTATAGCTTATAAAAAGTTGTCCTACTGTAGGATAGCAAAATTACTACAAAGAAACATTATAAAATATATACTAAAATATAAAATACACGAAAAAAACCAAAAGGAGAATGGAATAAAACATAACCACTTGGTATGACATAAACCAAACTTTCACTGAGCTGAAACTTGGGCAACAGAACAGATATTGTTGTGATTTCAATTTCAAAATTAAAACAATATACGTGCATGTATACATAAAATCTAATTAACTGATGCCCAACACTAAAAGTACATTAAAAACTTTTTATCCAATGCAACCACTAATCAAATCTAACTTTTTTTTTAGTATAGTATGAAAAATTAAAATTTATACCACAAACTAATCCTATAGGCCGATATTCTTTACCTAACTAACATTTTTTGCATTTCTTTCTCTTCGGCCAGGGGCAAAGGAAAGATTTGATGGATCAACAAAGTAATTTAGAGGTTCCCATGAGGCCTGGATTGATAAAAAAAAAACACTAAGTAATTGGTGTTTGTTTCGGTTTTTTGCTACCAGTAATTAAGAAAAGAGATATGGTGGAGCGTACTTGAAATAAAAAGTTCACCAATCACCTCAGGTGTCGCGAAAATGAAGAATAAAACATATAGATGACCAATCTATAAAGGTTTACGAGTTTGCTCAAGACAATACCGATAAAATGATATTAATTAATCCAGGATTTATGATGTCTCGTGTCTCTTTGTTATGGAAAATGAGCTAGAAAAAAGTACTGGTAATTAAACGCCTTGGGTCATTTAGAGGTGATATGATTTTTTAAAAAGCAATTAATACGAAACTTTGGGATGATTAACGGATGTTATTTTCATTGATTTATGATAAATAAATCGTTGAATCTTAATATCAAAATGCAAAATGCTTTTTTAAAGGAAGAAAAAGCTGTGGGATTAATTATATTAATTATTGATTTATGAATTCATTTCTGAGAATTCATAAATAAAAAGAATTAAAGTGACAGCTTTTTTTCCCATAAAATGCTATTGCATTGTATTAAGAAAAATTACTGTTATATGCATATTTTAAATGGAATATTTGAAGGGAAGTTAAAAGTAATTTGCAACTAAATTATATTAAAAAAGTATTCAATTTTGATATTGCTTTTTCAAAGTTTCAATATGTTTGTGACATTCATTACATACATTTTCGTAAAAATTTCTATATCAAATATAAAGGATTCCAAATGAAAGTTACATACTCCATCTTTACATCCTTAAGTGTATTATAGCTTATAAAAAATTATCCTACTGTAGGATACTAAAATTAATAATTACATACTAAGAACTATTAAAAATTATATACTAAAATACAAAATACATGAAAAAAACACAAAAGGAGAATGGATTAAAACATAACTACTTGGTATAACATAAACCTAACTTTTACTGAGCTGAAAGTGGAGCAACAGAAGAGATATAGTCGTGATTTCAATTACTAAATTAAAAAAATATACGTGCATTTATACATAAAATCTAATTCACTGATGCCCAACACTAAAAGTACATTAAAAACTTTTTATCCAATGCGACCACTAATCAAATCTAACCTCTTTTTTGGTATAAAATAAAAAAAAAAAAAATTATACCACAAACCAAGCCCTTAGGCCGACATTCTTTACCTAACCAACATTTTTTTTGCATCTCTTTCTCTTCAGCCATGGGCAGAGGAAAGCTTTGGTGGATCAACAAAGTAATTTAGAGGTTTCACATGAGTCCTGGACTGATAAAAAAACCGTTAAGTAATTGGTGTTTGTTTCGGTTTTTTGCTTCCAGTAATTAAGAAAAGAGATACGGTGGAGCATACTTGAAATAAAAAGTTCGCTAATCACCTCAGGGTGTCGCGAAACTGAAGAAGAAAACATATTGATGACGAATCTATAAAGGTTTGCGAGTTTGCATAAGACAATACAGACAAACTGATATTAATTAATCCAGGATTTATGATGTCTCGTGTATCTTTGTTATGGAAATGATCTAGAAAACAGTACCGGTGATTAAAGACCTTAGGGCATTTAGAGTGATATGAATTTTTGAAAAGCAATTAAATCGAAACATTTTGGGACGGTTAAAGCATGTTATTTTCATTGATTTTTGATAAATAAATCTTTGTGTCTTAGTATCGAAATGCAATTTTTTTTTTTTAAACAGAACAAGCTGTGGGATTATTGATTTATGAATTCCTTTCCGAGAATTTGTGAATACAAATTATTGAAGTGATTTTTAAAAATAAAATACTATTTCATTGAATTTAGAAAACTCTTATATGCATACCAGAAATATTTAAAGGAATATTTCAAAGGAAAATTAAAAATAATGTACATCTAAATGGTATTATCAAAGTATTCAATTTTAATAGTATTGAACTTTCAAAGTTTCAATATGTTTGTGGCATTCATTACATACATTTTGGTAAAAATTTCTATATCAAACATAAAGGATGACAAATGAAAGTCGCATACTTTATTTTTACATGTTTAAGTGTATTTTAGTTTATAAAAAATTGTCCTATTGTAGGATACCAAAACTACTACAAAGAACTACTATAAATTATATAAAATATAAAATAGACGAAAAAAACCAAAAGGAGAATGGATTAAAACATAACCACATAAACCTAACATTTATTGAACTGAAAGGGAAGCAACAGAAGAGATATTGTTGTGATTTCAAATTCTAAATTTAAAAAAATATACGCGCATACATACATAAAATCTAATTAACTGATGGCCAACACTAAAAGTACAATAAAAAACTTTTTATCAATCCGACCACTAATCAAATCTAATTTTTAAGTAGAAAATAAAAATAAAAAATAAAAAAAAAAAAATATACCACAAACCAAGCCTTTAGGCCGGCATTCTTTACCTACTAACTAACATCTTTGCATTTCTTTCTCTTCAGCCATGGGCAGAGGAAAGCTTTGGTGGATCCACAAAGTAATTTAGAGGTTCCCATGAGGCCAGGACTGTTAAAAAAACCGCTAAATAATTGGTGTTTGTTTCGGTTTTTTGCTTCCAGTAATTAAGGAAAGAGATACGGTGAGCACACTTGAAATAAAAAGTTCGCTAATCACCTCAGGGTGACGCGAAAATGAAGAAGAAAACATATTGATGACGAATCTATAAAGGTCAGCGAGTTTGCTTAAGACAATACAGTTGAGGGAATAGACTGATATTAATTAATCCAGGATTTATGATGTCTCATGTCTCTTTGTTATGGAAAATGGTCTAGATAAAAAGTACTGGTAATTAAATACCCTAGGGCGTTTAGAGTGATATGAATTTTTAAAAAGCAATTAATAAGAAACTTGGTGGGGTGGATGTTATTTTCATTGATTTTTGATAAATAGTATAAAATGATTAATTAATATCATAATTAAGTAATCTGATTGATGTTAGTATAAAAATGCGGGTATTTTAAAAAAAAAGGAAAAGCTGTGAGATTACAGATTTATGAATTCATTTCAATAATTTGTAAATAAAAATTATTGAAGTGGCTGCTTTTATTTTCTTTATAAAATACTGTTGTAATGAATTTAGAAAAATTACATCTTACATGTATACCAGAAATGTTTAACGGAATATTTAAAGGACAGTTAAAAATAATTTGCATCTGAATGATATTATCAAAGTATTCAATTTTAATTGTATTGCTTTTTCAAAATTTCAATATGTTTGTGACATTCATTATATATATTTTGGTATAAATTTCTATATCAAATATAAAGGATTGCAAATGAAAGTTACATACTTTATCTATACATCCTTAAGTGTATTATAGTTTATAAAAAAAAATTGTCCTACTGTAGGATACCAATATTACCAAAAAGAACTATTATAAATTATATAAAATACCTCCCAAGAAAAAAACCCAAAGGGGAAGGAGGGATTAAAACATAACCACTTGGTATAACATAAACCTACCGTTTGCTGTGTTAACAGGTGAGCAACACAAGAGATATTGTTGTGATTTCAATTTCCAAATTAAAAAAAAATATGTACATATATACATAAAATCTAATTAACTGATACCCAACACTAAAAGTACATTAAAAACTTTTTATCCAATCCGACTACTAATCAAATTTAAACTTTTTTTTCAATAGAAAATAAAAAAAAAAATTAAAAAAATAAAAAAAAAATTATACCACAAACCAAGCCTGTAGGCGGCCATTCTTTACCTAACTAACATTTTTGCATTTCTTTTTCTTCAGCTATGAACAGAGGAAAGCTTTGGTGGATCAACAAAGTAATTTAGAATTTCCCATGAGGTCTGGACTGATAAAAAAAAACCGTTAAGTAATTGGTATTTGTTTCGGTTTTTTGCTTCCAGTAATTAAGAAAAGAGATACGGTGAGCATACTTGAAATAAAAAGTTCGCTAATCACCTCAGGGTGTCGCGAAAATGAAGATGAAAACATATTGATGACGAATCTATAAAGATTTGCGAGTTTGCTTAAGACAATACAGGTGAGGGTATAAACTGATATTATTTAATCCAGGATTTATGATGTCTCGTGTCTCTTTGTTATGGAAAATGGTCTAGTAAAAAAGTACTGGTAATTAAAGACCTTAGTGCATTTAGAGTGATATGAATTTTTAAAAATCAATTAAATCAAAATCTGTTGGGGTGGTTAAATGTTGTTATTGTCATTAATTTTTCATAAATAAATCGTTGAAATCGTTGATCTAAATGTTTTTTAAGAAAATAACAATCTGTGGAATTGATTATATTAATTATTGATTTATGAATTCATTTTGGGAAATTCGTAAATAAAGTTATTGAAAAATGACTGCTTTTTTTTTTCATAAAATACTGTTGCATTGTATTTAGAAAAAATTCTTTATATGCACATCAGAAGTTTTTAATATAATATTTAAAGGAAAGTTAAAAATAATTTGTATCTAATTTGCATCTTTTTATAAGAAAGTATTCTATTTTAATTTAATTTAAATTTTTTTTTAGTTTCAATATGTTTGGCATTAAAATATGAAAGATTTCAAATGAAAGTTACATACTTTATTTTTACGTCTTTAAATTTATTATAGTTATAAAATATTGTGCTACTGTAGAATACTACCACCTCTACTACAAAGAACTACTATAAATTATAGAAAATGTAAAAAAATACGAAAAACCAAAAGGAAAGTGGACAGAAACTCAACCACTTGGTATAACATAAACCTAACTCTTCGTTTCTGTTTTCTTTTTAAAAATATAGATAACTTTGTGTTAAAATTATTGATTTATAGGAAGTTCAATTATTAATATTTATATCAAGAAATTCATTTTAAGATTGTTTTGTAATATTTTTAGTGTCAATTGCATATAAGTTCTTAGAAATATTTTCTGTATTCAGATTGATAAATGCAGTGATTGCCCACATAGGAATGCATTGTGAATGAAACAGTCACTGTTTCAAAAATATAATGTAAATAAAATTCAGAGAATAACGATGAATATTTTATTTCTTGTGAAGTTCTTGAGTTTTAAGTTTTTTTTTTACATAAAGATGTAAAAACAGAGGTTGCATATATTTATCCAGAAGTTTAAAGCTCCCTTTAGAATATCATAGTTAATATGTTTAAATATGTTTAAAATATCTCGTGAAAAGGTTCCTAAATTCAAAAGTGCATGTAGATGAAATAATAGATCAGAATTTCTTTTAAATTCTAAAACAGAATAACCTATGTTCGTTCAGTCTGTGTGGTATTAGAAAATATTTTAAGAAGGTTAAGAAAAACCTAAATAATATATATATATATATATATATATATATATATATATATATAGTGGAGAGAATTTATAATTATTATATTATTTATCTACTTATAATAAAAATGTCATGACTATTAACTATGCTGTCTGTGGAATGTCTGTAGCTTATTTGAAAACCTAATGATAACTGTTACATTGTTTTCTAAAACCTCAATTAAGAGTTTATGTAAAAATGTACGTTATTAAATATTTAATGAAATCTAATAATCTAATAAATTTTCTAAAATTTAATAAATGTTTCAATATTCAAATGAAGTTTAAATTATTCTCTCGCTAATGATAATTGGTAGTGAAAACGCTCTTTAATAAAAATGCATACGGTAATTGTTCAGCATTGCTAAATGTCAGCTTTAATTACTGGGGTTTTTTATTTAAAAATCTATTAGATGCTTAATAATAGATAGTTTTACTTAAAAATATCATCCATTTTACCTTTACATGATATTTCAGACATCTATAGTCTTATATAAAATTTCATAGAAAAACTGCAAAGGAAACTATTGTTATGAGGTAAAGTAGGGTTCTGCATTTTCGATACATGAAAAGCTTGTTTTGAAATTATTTTATTTTAGGAAAAATATTAAATATTTTCGGTATAAATATTACACAAAGAAGTTTATTTTATTTTATTTTTCTCTTTTCATTTTTTAAAGATGCGATCTATTAAAGAAATATCCATTTAATTTTCTTGTACTCAAAAAAAGTTTCATATTCCTAACTAAAGAATTTTGTGTATATTTCTCAGACTAATAATGATTCATAAACGATAATTAATTTAATGTAAGCTTGTATTTATTTCTGTTATAGTAAATACTACTTCTCAAATAAATATGAGAAAAATATGAACACTAAATTAAGAAAATTTATTTATTAAAATTTCATTTTATTTGACTAAATTCTTTAACATAATGTTTGAAATTGATATAATAAAATTATGAAACATCTAATGTTTGTATTATTTTCTATATTAAATGGCCCTGATTTGTAAAAAATAACTAACTCCCTGGCACAACAGATCATGGTGGGCCAAAAAAGTTTGCATACTGGCAGATTTAGAGACAAGAGATTGTTACTTTTTAGAAGGTAGTGCTGACAATACTGCCCTCTAAAAAAAAAAATACTTGAAATCATAATTATTTGAATTGTATTTCGTATTTTCACATTTTGTATAAAAATAAATTTTATATTTTCAAAGCTAGATATATATTTTCATTTTCTTAAGAATTAAACAATTTTATTTTTAAAATAAAATTGAACACGACTTAATAGCATCTATAGTATAATACAGCTACTTCTAAAATTACTTTAATACTCAAAACTAAATAAAATTATTTGTCAACCGGAAAAAAAAAAAACTTTTGTATTGATATCTGCTTACTCAAATTCTGAGAAGCATCATAAGATTTTAATCGATTTATGAAATTCGAATACGATGTTTTTTAAAAGTATTTTTTTCTATTCGAATAGCAATCTTAAAAAATAAATACAAATAAATGAAGCTTGATAAATCAAAACTTAAATTCGAAGAAGAGAAAAAAAAATGCGTTTTGGAAAAATCTAATCAGATTCAAAGCTGTTTACAAAGCATGCATAAGGGAGAAAAATCAGAGTCTTTCTCGACTTTTGATTAAAATCAGCAAAATGGTGAATAAACATGATATTAAAGAAGAATATTAGAAGCACCAGAATTAGATTAAATTTTTGTTATTAGTTTACTAAAGTTTTCTCAATATCAATGCATTACTGTGGATTATAAGTTTATATCAAGTAAATGAAAAAGTAAGTACTTTGATATTAAGGTCTATAAAATTCAAATATACTGATGAATTTATTTTTGTATGTAAATAAATATTAAGCCATGTGATTTTATTAATTTGTACAATTTTTTCATGCTATATTCAAAACGATCTTTGATAAATAATTCATTCTTGTTATTCGATAGGGTAACAGAGTTTTGAAAATTGTGATATTTCAAACTTAAGAAGACATTTTTCGATGTTTATTTTCAGATGCATTTTGCTTGTAAAAAGCCCAAACACGTTAGTTGAGTAATTACATAATTACCCAGTAAAGTTCACAATGTTTTGTAATAATTTTTAATATTTTAAATTTTTTTTCTTACAATAATTAAAATGCATGAATAAATATACCATAAATAATTTCAATGTTTCTTTTAACATCATTAACTTATAATAACGTGCATTTTTTTTTATTTCAAAACTTGTTCAGATATTTTGGTAAACATGTTATTTATTCGCTATAATTAATAAAAATAAATTTCATTCAAAACACAAATTTAATTCTGAAAAAAAAAGACACTAAAAAAAGTTTAGTTAAAAAATGTATTGAAAATTTCCAATTATTTATGATTAAAATCGAATTATATACATTATTCCAATTATATATGAATTGAACGTTTAATTTATTCACTAAAATTTAAAAAAATTAATTTCAAGAGATATCGCATTCAAAACACAAATTTAATTAAAAAAAAAACTGGAAAGTTTAGCTAAAAATGTATTGAAATTTTCCAATTATATATTATTAAACACGAGTTATATATATACTATTCCAATTATATATGAATTAAACATGTAATTTATTCAGTACAATTAATAAAATTCATTTCAAGAGATATCGTATTCAAAACACAAATTTAATTCTGAAAAAAAAAAAGACAAAAAGTTTAGCTAAAAATGTATTGAAAATTTCCAATTATATATTATTAAAATCGAGTTATATATATTATTCCGATTATATATGAATTAAACATGTAATTTATTAACTACAACTAATAAAAAGATTTTCAAGAGATATCGTATTCAAAACACAAATTTAATTCTGAAAAAAAAAAAATCAAAACTTTAGCTAAAAAATGTATTGAAAATTTCAATTATACATGATATATTTATAATTCTAATTATATAGGAATTAAACAAGTAATTTATTCACTACAATTAATAAAATTACAAGACATATCGCTTTCAAAACACGGATTTAATTCTTTAAAAAAAACACACTAAAAAGTTTATCTAAAAATATATTGAAAATTTCCAATTATATATAATTAAAAACGAATTTACATTTCAGTACGAATTATAATATAAAAGAAGCAGTAATAATACAGATAAAAAATATTCAAATATATATATATATATATATATATATATGAACTAATTTTTCTGCACATCTTTGCATATTTAAATCCTTCAAATCCACCTATTGAGAAGTTCTCATTTTTCGTAATTTGATAAAATAAACATCCAGGTGTGCTGTCTTACAATTTTTTTCCTGCTAAGCAGTTGATTTTCTTTGAAAGAATCCGATCTCTCTTCTCTCTCTCTCTGTGCAAATCTCTCAGCAAATGAACCGCCCGGTCGGTTGCCATGACAACAGGCTCCGCCATGACGTCAATGGCTAATAGACGCAGGAAGAGTTACTGGGGAATAGGACAACCGCGACTAATCCACTTCAAGTCCGTTATGGGCTGATCTTTTTTAATTTGAAATTTTCCAAACTTTTTCAGTGCTTTATTTTTTTTTTTTTTTTTTTAAAGTGGCGAATTTGTGAAGAATTTTTTTTTTTTTTTTACTAAATGGTGGTTAATTTATTGAAACATTTAAAGCTAGTGAATCTTTTTTTGATAAATTAGTACGCCTTTTTTATCTACTTTCACTAGAAAAAAATTGCCACGGGAATATTAAATATTTATTCAGATTTACAGAAATATAATAGGAAAAAACACTTAAATAATTATCGAAATTTTGATTTTTAGGTATATTATAATAAAAAACAAAAAGTGACATACTTCAAAATTTATGTTGTAAAAAGATAATAAATTAGAAAATTTCTAAATGGTGGTTAATTTATTAAAACATTTAAAGCTAGTGAATCTTTTTCGATAAATTAGTTCCTTTTTTTATCTACTTTCACTAGAAACAAAATTGCCACGGGAATATTAAATATTTATTCGGTTTACAGAAATATAATAGGAAAAAAAAACACTTTAAAAATTATTGAAATTTTTATTTTTTGATATATTATAAGAGTATAAATAACAAAAATGACATATTTCAAAATTCGTATTGCAGGAAGATATTGAATCAGAAAATTTACATAAATTAAATTATTACGATGTATTGAATGTTTAAATTCGGTGGTTTAAATGGTGGTTAATTTATTGAAACAATTAAAGCTAGTGAATCTTTTTTACTAAATTAGTACGTTTTTTATCTACTTTCACTAGAAAAAAAATTACCAGGTGAATATTAAATATTTACACAGGTTTACAGAAATATAATAGGGAAAGTACAATTTAAAAATTATTGAAATTTTTATTTTTTTGATGTATTACAAGTGTATAAATAGAAAAAAATGACATAATTCACAATTTATATTGTAAAAAAGGGAATGAATTAAAAACTTACATAAATTAATTTATTATGATAATGCATTGAATGTTTAAATACTTAAGTCATTTTCTTTTTACTCAATTTAAACAAATCTGTAAGATATCATATTTTAATAATATTAAAAAATAAAAATTAATCTAAAACAGTATTTATGTTATTAAACTATGTATCTTTGTGTTTTATTCTATTATATATTTTATTAAATAGGTATTTTATTATATACATCAAAAATAAAATGCATTAACATTAAACTGAAAATTTTTTTTTTTGTCAGTATTCGATGAAAATAATTTAACATTTAATAAAAATTAAAATGTCATGCATTGGTGTCAAAAAGATACCCATTGCTTATTTTTCTCAGAAATATCTAGAAATTTCTCCATATTTATAGGTGATACATACTGTTTCTTCCTGGTTGGTCATAAAGAAGGGGAACATTACAACAACAACAACAAAAAAAAGTAAATTTTCGTTATAATAGGGTTTTGTCCTGATTTTTCGTTTCAGAAAGAGTTAGCATATCGACAATGACACCATCTTAGAGTAGAGTGGCAGAGACTGCGATATAATTTTTCAAGTTTCCCACGGATAGCGATATAACTGATAGTTCAGAATATTCTGAAATTAATACAATTTCTGAGCGTGAGCATGAAACAAAATTGAAACAGGAATTACATTTGGAAGATTCAGATTTAAGCAATAAAAAGAAAATAATGAGTTTTATTTTGGGAAAAATAACAAAATGGGGAAAAAAAACTTTCCCAAAGTATGGAAAAAGTGATTTGCCAATATCGTGCCCTACTTTTTGTTCTAATGCAGCTGGTAAACACTAAGATAGTTGTCTTTGACGCCTTAAGGCAAAAAGCGCTGCACTGACGTTACTCACTTAGCTTTACCCAGGAGGTGCGTGTAGCTTGAAGATAAGCTACGGATGCGGAGTAACAACACCTCGGCAACTCTCTACGATCCTATTAGGCCGGGACCTACTGTTTAAAGTGGATTCCGAACCACTGCAAACATCCATTACCCCGCCGGGACTCGAACCCTAAAACTGTGTTACCGAGCTCCAGTCACTGGGACATTCAGGCCCCACTTGCATACTGTCAAGATCATTTAACAGAGCTGTTAGGGGTTTTCTAAGTGGCAAAAATATGACTCGACGTAATTATTTGAAAGAAATTGCTATCGAACTTGTAAAAGAGCATCCTTTTTAAAGATGCTCTCCCAATAAAAAAGCAATTGCAATATAATTTTTTTTCTCCTGTCGCATATGTTGTTGTACAGAAAGATATGACTGCATTAAATTCTCTGCAATATATTCCCATAAGAAATGCATCCAGTTATGTTTAATCAACAAAGAATAAAAAGTATTTCCACATTCTGTAAAAATAACATTAAAAAAAGTCTATTAAATATGCAAGAGAAGCAAAGTGATCCACGAAATCAGAATTGAATCCTTCGTCTATGTAAAAACCGGCCGAGAAAATCCGTAAGAAAACATTATCTGCTTATGAAAACTGCTATAAATCTTTAATAGAATGCAATCCATTATATGCAAAGTTGGTCTGAAGAATAATATCAGTACAGATTTTTTTAACAGCAAAAATAATACATTTCTATGCATGCATGGAAATTAAATCCGAATTTGTAAACTGATTTTTCATATTGAATTTGTAATATAAATCTAAATATCCAAATATATAAAGCTTAATGCTTTATTTTTCCAAAATTTTCAAAAGCAAACATATTATAAAAATATAGAATTTATTATAATATGAAAATATTTTAATCAAAAAATAATATTTATTTTTTATATAATATGAATAAATGTGTTAAAAAGAGTAAAAAAAATGTTTACTTCAAAAAGTGAATAAGAAATTAGAAGTGTATATAATATATTAAATACTTAAATTTTTTATGTGATTCTCTTTTGGCTGGATTTTAATATTTTGTAAGATACCATATTTTAATAATATCAAAAATAAAAATTAAATTTCAAAAGAATGTTATTGTAAATATTCCAAATAACATGCTTCGTAAATATATTAGCCTGATATTCATCTGTAAGTATATGATGAAAATAATTTAACATTTAACAAAAAATAAAAATAAAAATTATTTTTCGGTTTTTGAATACCGTATGAATAAAATTAAATAGTTTTGCCTTTGTAAATTGAAATAAGTTAAAATTAGAAACACATAAAAGTGTATTATTGTTTTATTTTAAATAGTTTAAATAGATACAATCTTACAAATATTTTAAAAGCTATAAATAACATTTGCTATGTTTATTTTGCAAATAATGGGTAACATTTAAAAGCTATTTTTATACAAGGATCCTAGAGTTAGTATGATATGTTTAATATTATTTTAAAAAATGCTTATGAACAAAAACATAGATTTAGAGAAGAGAGGAATTCAAAGATTTTAAGTAGTAATTTTTAAAAAAAAAGACATTAAATGCTTAGGATGAAAATTAAATATACTTTCAAAGCCTTACCATAAAATTTCTATAATACATATTTTGTTCCATAACTTTGATATGGAGTTGAAAGAAAAAAGTGATGCAAATACGTTAAAAATAGAGCAATAATAATAAAATCTATATAACGCAATAATACACATCGATATATTTGTGATAAGGCTTTAAATAATTGTAAGGCTTTGAATTATAAATTTAATTTAAATTCAAAAAAAAATATGTAATTCGAATGACGGTTATTCACCGGACATTTTTTTAACATAGATTTCATGTTCTTCGCCCATAGTACTATGATAACTCTTAGGCATCCCGCTATTTTGGTGATTTGTTTCGTGATTTTCGAGTTAAAAACCGATTAGTTTTTAAATTATTAACGAAAATTAAGTACATTGATTTCAATATAGATTTCAGCATGAGTGATTATATTGAGGGCACAGATTAGAAGCAACCTGTTGTATTTCAAGAAGAACCAAATTGTTTACTGTCATATCTGTGGCAATGAAGGTACATGTCCAGATGTGTTTACGCGCGCTCCATTGATTATTTAGTAAATTAGTCACCTGCCTTTAACTGAGTGAACTTCGTGCAGTTTTACCTTTCTCTCTTTTCTTCCCAGTAAGCTCAATATCTATAAAATGTATTTGCAAAATCGAAAAAAAAATCGCTTTTAGTTGACATGAATAAAAATTCTGACATTGTATCGTCTCAAGTACTATTATAAGCAATTTGTGGCCTAAATTATTTAGAAGGGTTATCAAATCTCTTGTTTCTTCTTCAATGGCACAACAGAGACGTTCACCTATTTGGAGATGCCAAAACATGACATGTTTTCTTTTTATGTGGTAGAGTTGTTAGCGCTAAGGCTAACAGTCACATTAGGACTGGACATGCGGTTTAAAGTGGATTCTGAATCACTACAAACATCCATGACACCGCTGGAACTCGAATCCGAAACCTATGGCACCGAGTACCAAAGCGCTAGTCACTCTGTTATCAGACCCCAATCTCTTCTTTACTCACCCAAATATAATTTATAAAATTGTCTGTATAATTAATTTTTACAACATATTTTAAAAATGGCCAATTATTAGTCTTTTACTCGTTATTGGATGTACCCAAAATAGTTTTTTGTTACTTTTATTTTTGAAAATATACACAAACAAATGCACCATGCCTAATTTAAGAAATCTCCTAAGCCTATTAGACAGTTCGATATCAATATGATATTGAACTGTTTCAATATGAGCTACTGATTGCTTATCACTATCTCCACTATCACTATATTTTTCCGCCAGCAGTGATTGAAAAATTGGTCGAAACTTCATCCTTTACAACAGACATTTCACTGAAGGAATTGTTGAGAAATTAATTTTATCTGATTCACCATAAAATATAGTTTAAACATTAAAACATCACTCTTAACCTTGTGATAAAGTGAGCAGCTATCATTTAGGAGAAGTAAGGTTAGAATAGACTGGTGGCACCCATTGTAGTCATTGCTTTTAGAAACGAAGAGACTCAAATGGTAATTGTAACAGCATGTGGAAAACAGTTTCCAATAGATATACAGGTTGTATGTTAAGATTGTTCAGGGTTTCTTTCCATATGGCTATCAAAAGAGGACTATTACATTTAAAAGTCCACTATATTGCCCGTTGGTGAGCTGTTTATGGCATGCATAAGTGTTATAAGAGGCCCACTGATGTTCAACAAGCAATTATCAAAAATACAGTATTGAAGGTTATTGTAAAAACATGTGTAAAGGGTTGTACGTTGAGCATATCCCGGGTGTCTTCCCATACGACAAGCAAATGTTGGGCTATATTTTAAAAGTCTGCCATATTGTTGATGGTGAGTTGTTTATGGTATGTATAAGTGGAGCTTGTCATGGCATGTATATATTTAAATTTAAAGTCTACCATGCTGTTTATGGCATGTATAAGTGGAAAATGAGGCCCACAGATGTTCAATAAAAATTAAAAATACAGTATTGAATGGTGGTTGTAACAACATGTGTAAAACATTTTCGAATCGATAATTAACTTGTTTTTTTTCCCATACGACAAGCAAATACAGGGCTATTACATTTAAAAGTCTACCATATTGTTGAAGATGAGCTGTTTATGGCATGTATAAGTGGAACGCGAGGCCCACTGATGTTAAACAAAAAATTATTAAAAATACACGATTGAATAAAATTAAAATTTCTTTTAACCATAAATTAAATAAAAAAGTATTTTAATCACACATTATAAATTAACATAACATAGCATTATGAATACTTTTTTTGGCAAATAGAAAATATTATAATTTATTTTAACCGATTCATGTGAAACTTCTTCCAAACCCACTGACATAAGAACAATAAACGCAAGCATAGCTAGACTTTTATAATGCATAAAAACAAATATTCAAATCCACTTTAGCAATTCATCGTCCGCGTAAGTTTTCTTGGGAATAAGTTATAATATAAATTTCACTTTCTGAGAGATTTTTACGATGCAGATAAATTTATTTTTTTTTCAGCTTTAACAGTCTTCCTACAAAAAATCAAGGTTGAATGTTTGATGTTAGAGTAGAGGTACGCTGGTACACATTTTCATACTTGCAATTCCAAAAGAATAATCCTTCCTTTTCTGGTCATAAATCGACATGGAATGTTCCCCCTTTAGCGTTTCCAATTCTAAAGAGATTGCTACACATTTTTTGAAATCGGAATTGTTCGCATATTCAAGATTAAAATAAGTTGAAATAGCAATAATTTTTTGGTTTTGCAAAATACTAAGTTACGCTTTAGTGCTGTCAATCAAACAATATATTAATAAAATTTGAGGAGTTATTTAAATGTACGATATTGTTGATTGATGGTTTGAAAATAACTGTATGAGTATTAAAAAGAAAACATATCATATATAATAAAATATATAACTAGATATATCAACAAAAATATACCATCGAATGGCGGCCTGATGGCCGGGTGACTAGCGATCTGGCCCTCGGTTTGACAGGTTTTGTGGTTCAAGTCCCGGCTGTGCCATGGATGGTTGCAGTGGTTCGAATCCACTTTAAACCGTACGTCCTGGTCTAATAGGATCATAGAACGTTGGGAGTTGTGTTACTCGCTGCCGTATCATATCTGGACGCTACTCGAGCCCCCTGGGTAGGGCTAAATGAGTAACAGCTTCCAGCCCTTGCTTATGGCATAAAGTTTAACTGGCTCTGTATTGCCAGCTGCATTAAAACAATATACAGTATCGAATAAAATAAAATATTTCTTTTAACCGTAAATTAAATAAAAAAATCTTTTAATCATAAAACCATGGTTGAATATTTTTTTTAAAAAAAAAATATTACATTTTTTTTAACTGAATATATTAACTTCATCCAAAACCACTGACATAAGAACAATATACCAAACATGCGTCTGAAAACTTTATAACGCATAAAAAACAAATATTCAAATCCCTTTTAGCAATTCATCCTCCGCGTAAGTTTTCTAGAGGAATAAGTCATAATATATATTTCACTTTGAGAAATTTTACGATGCAGATAAATTTTTTTTTCAGCTTTAAAGTCTTCCTACAAAAAACGAGGTTGAATGTTTGATGTTGAAGTAGAGGTACGCTGGTACACATTTTCATGCTTGCAATTCAAAAGAATAATCCTTCCTTTTCTGGTCATAAATCGAATGGAATGTCTTCCCTTTAGCGTTTCCAATTCTAAAGACATTGCTACACATTTTTTTTTTTTTGAAATCGGAATTGTTGGCATATTCAAGCAGTTAAAATAAATTGAAATAGCAATTTTTGGTTTTGTAAAATACTAAATTACGCTTTAGTGTTGTCAATCAAACAATATATTAATAAAATTTTAGAAGCTATTTGAATTTCCGATATTGTTGAGGGCATAAAAATAATTGTATAATTTATTTTTCATATCTATGAAAAAGTTAATTTATTAATCTTAAATAAAAATTTATTATTTGTAAATAAATAAATTTATAATAATTAAATTTAATTAATAATAATTAACTAATTTTATTAATATTTATTATTATTTCATATTTATTAATAATAAATCTAAAAATTTAATAATTTATTACATTTTTATCTATAAAAGTTATTTTATTTATATATATTGATAAATTTAAGTTTTTTTTCCATCGGAATCAGATAATAATAGCACACCATCTGTTATTCTATCATCTATGCCTAACTGTAAATAATTATCACTGATTTTTTTTTGATTCCAAACCACTAACAAACATTCATGCCACCATTCGAACCTGAAGCCTGGGGTACAAAATGCCATTGCGCTAGCCAATTGGCCCTCAAGCCTCGCTACCATGCAATATAACTCAGATTAGAATCCGTTGGAAACACCCATTGAAGTCACTGCTTTTTTAAACACAGAGATTGAATGGTAATTGTTAACAACATGTGTAAAATCGCCTCGAATCGACAATTAGGTTGTACGTTGAGAGTGTTCCGGTTTTCTGCACATACGACAAACAAATTATTACATTTAAAAGTCCACCATATTGTCCCTTGGTGAGCTGTTTATGACATGCATAAGTGGATATATCACCGATCACCGATGTTCAGCAAACATCATCAAAAATACAGTATCAATTAAAACCATCAATTAAATTAAATATGAATTAAATTAAAAAAATAAATTATTAATAAATTAATCAGAAATTAAATTAAAAATGTATTTCAACCATTAAACATTGTTGAATAATTTTTAAAATAAAAAAATGTTACAATTTATATTACAACCGAATATACGAACTTCATCCAAAACCAATGACATAAGAACAATAAACCAAGCATACGTCTGAAAACTTTTATAACGCATAAAAAACAAATATTCAAATCCCCTTTTAGCAATTCATCCTCGCGTAAGTTTTCTAGAGGAATAAGTCATAATATAAATTTCACTTTGAGAAATTTTTACGACGCAGATAAATTTATTTTTTGCAGCTTTAAAGCCTTCCTACAAAAAACATGGTTGAATGTTTGATGTTGAAGTAGAGGTAGGCTAGTACACATTTTCATGCTTGCAATTCAAAAGAATAATCCTTCCTTTTCTGGTCATAAATCGAATGGAATGTCTTCCCTTTAGCGTTTCCAATTCTAAAGAGATTGCTACACATTTTTTTTGAAATCGGAATTGTTGGCATATTCAAGCAGTTAAAATAAATTGGAAGAGCAATAATTTTTGGTTTTGTAAAATACTAAGTTACGCTTTGATGTTACAAAACAAACAATATACTAATAAAATTCTAGAAGCTATTTGTAGAGTTGATTGATGGCTTAAAAATAATTGTATGAATTATTTTTCATAGATCAAAAAGTTAATTTATTTATATATTGATAAATTTAAAGTTTTTATTTTTTGCATCTGTATCACCTAATAATAATACCCCATCGATTATGTTGGCATCTTTATTTAACTGTATAGAATTATCATTAATTTTGTTAACAAAACTTTTAAAGAAATTGTGCATAAAACTTGATTATATTAATTAAATATATACTAATAAAATTTTAATAAGTTATTTGAATATACGATATTGTTGATTGATGGCTTAAAAATAATTCAGTTATTTTTCATAGAGCTAAAAATTAATTTATTTATGTATTGATAAATTTAAGGTTTTTATTTGCACGTGAATCAGCTAATAATAGTACACCATCTATTATGTTGGCATATATGTCTAACTGTATAGAATTATCATTAATTTTTTAACGAAGGTTTTTTTATATTTCTAAAAATTATACATAAACATTGACGATATTAATTAAAAATATACTAACAAAATTATTAATATACTAATACAATTTCATAAGCTATTTGAATTTCCGATATTGTTGATTGATGGCTTAAAAATAATTGTATGAGTTATTTTCATGACTTAAAAGTTAATTTTTTATACATTAATACATTTAAGGCTGCATCTGAATCAGCTAATAATAGTACGCCATCGATTATATTGGCATCTATGTCTAACAGTATTGAATTTTCATTAATTTTTTAACGAATTTTTTTTAACAAAATTATACATAAAAATTGATGATTTTAATTAATAATCCAATTTTTAATCGTTAATTAAGTTTTTCTAATTCCCTATTTAAATATTTTGTCATTTAATTACTTCAATCTCAGGGAGTCAATTTGAAAATGTGCTCATTTGATACGAATATTCAGATCCTTAATGACAATTAATTTGAGCATATTTATGTCTGGTAATTTTCCGTCCGTTTCGAGAATATATATTTACACGACTTTATTTTGTTAATAATGCATGGTGATATGCATTCTTATTAAATTATTAATTAATTATCATTAATTTTTAATGAAATTGTACATAAGAAATTGACGATATTAATTAATAATCTAGTTTTTAATGAGGTTAATTAAGTTTTTTTTTTTTTAAATATTTTGTCATTTAATTGCTAAAATCTCAGAGAGTCAATTTGAAAACTTGCTCATTTGATACGAACATTCAGATCCTGAATGGCAGTTAATTTGAGGATATTTATTTCTGGTAATGTTCAAGTTCGTTTTTTTTTTTTTTTTTTTTTTTGAGAATTTATATTTACACGACTTTATTTTGTTAAAAAATACATGGTAATATGCATTCTTATTCAATTAATAATTTATTATCGTTAATTTTTAACGGAATTATATATAAAAAATTGACAATATTAATTAATAATGTTGTCCTTAATGAGGTTAATTAAATTATTCTTTTTCCTTTTTAAATATAATTTACCATTTAATTGCTCCTGTCTCAGGGAATCAATTTGAAAACTTGCTCATTTGATATGAATATTCAGATCTTGAATGGCAATTAATTTGAGCATATTTATTTCTGGTAACTTTCAACGTTTGTTTCTTTTTCGAGAACTTATATCTATACTACTTTTTTTTAACAATGCATGGAGATATTCATTCTTATTAAAGATATTAATATTTTGTTTTAAAATTTGCATATCATGAAACTCATGTTTTCATTTAAATCATTGTAGTGTGCTTTTTATTTTTACCAATTTTGTGAATTTACGTTTATAGTTATGAAAAGGAAAATGATAAAATAAATACTTCAAACTAAAATCAAAAGACCTTTAAACAAAAGTATCTAATTCATACGCACAATTGCTATAATGATTTTGCAGTAACATTGTAACGAAATACATAACCTTAGAAAACACTATGAAATAAGTGTAAAATTTATAAACGTAATAAAGTATATTGAAAGTAAAAAAAAAAGGTTATTGAAATTAAATTTTAAATTGACCCAAACTTTAACAGTATTAGTAAAAATTAAAGATTAAATAACAATGAAATATTTGCATACTTTTTATAATAGTATATATTACTGCTGAAATATATAAGCATTTCAATAGACTGAAAATATGCTAATTAATTTATTTTATTTCAGATAAGATATTACGAAAAATTCTCTCATGTATAACCTTACAGTAAAAACACTAGCAAAAAAACTTGTATATTAACGGATAGTATTAGGCAATGTATACCGAAATAAGGTATAAATGTATACGACATAATATGAGTATATGATACATGCATATGATAATTATTGACATGCATAATTTTAATAATAACAAGATATTACAATTAATTTATTTAAATGCACTCAGAGAAACGACAAATAATTATATAAATATTGTTTCAAAGTATCAGTAATGGTAAATCTATTAAATAATGTATTGCGACATAATATGCTTATATGATATATACATGTGATATTGATTAGTGAAATACAAAATTTCAATACTAACAGAATATTATCATTTATTTATTTCACTTCACTCAGACAAATGAGAAATACTTATATAAATATTGTATTAAAGCTTCATTAATGGTAAATCTTTTTTATCAACATATGACAGGGATAAAAAAAAATGCCAGTAATACGAGAAATGTATGTAGGCAGAATGTGGCTGGAAATTGTAATGTAATATTTGCTTAAGCATTAAACCTAAAAAGTAAATGGATAGTCATTTATTATGCACCATAAAGATGATCTTTATTCTATTGAAACAGGATATCCCCCAAATATCAAAAGGGCAACGTCATTAAATTGCACCTAAGAGTAAGGTCTCATTAATTCGTAGTACGATTTTGCACAGTATTGTATGTCATAAAAATAAAATAAAATGCTGTACGAA
Organism: Caerostris extrusa; assembly: GCA_021605095.1. NCBI lineage: Eukaryota > Metazoa > Arthropoda > Arachnida > Araneae > Araneidae > Caerostris > Caerostris extrusa. The sequence continues at coordinate 58,435 of BPLR01012295.1, read as the reverse complement.
ATCAATTTTCTATGAAATTTAATTATAAGAATTTATATAATTCATGTTTGTCATTTCATGTAGCAATTAACTACTTTTATAATTTTTTATTTTAATATTCCTCTCATTTGAAGTATCTAACTATCTTGATAAAATAAAAATGTACCGGTTCAAATGTTTCATTTCAAAGTAATATTAATATTTCATACAGGTAAACTTATAAAAATAATAATTTTAATAATAACAGTCTTTGGCAAGAAAATGTAACAACTATATTAATTGATATTAGTTCTATGGAATAATATATGCAGATATAATATAGGTAGCTGCCGTAGCTGTAGGTGATTGCCGAAATAAATAAAATATCCTAAATTACTAAAGTGTATCTAAATCCTATAGTTAGAATTTAGATAAAAAATTTATAAAAATAAAGGATTCAATAAAAAACAAGTAATCTTTCATCTGTTTCATTTAAATCAAACATTTTCCCTGTGAAAATTTTCTTTATTGACATTAACTTTTATTACTTAATGAAAAAAGTTGAAATATTAAGTTTTTTTTTAAAAAGAATTGAATGAAACTAACTGAATAGTGTAAAAGAAATTGAAATTTATGTGAAACAAAATTTAAAAAAGTATTAAATAATTTAATAACTAATGATATGTTTATAACTAACGATAAGTTCTTAAGAAAACACACAAACACAAATATTTTGTATGAGTTAAATACTTATCTGATTCTATAAAAGAATGTTTTTCAAAAAACAACAATTATCAATAAATAAGAAAAAAAAAGAATAAAAGAAAATTCCATCAATTGGATTTACGTTAATAAAGTTTGTCACATTTTCTGTGTCATTGAATAATGCCACAAATAAAACAATTTGTTATCAAGGACATTTACATTAAAAACATAAAAGAATGGGATTATTTTAAACATAAACTTTATTTTACGTATCTCCTGATAAATTTAACTGTGAAATGAAAAATAAAGCAATATTATTTCTTATCGAAGCCTATTATCTTGGGGAAAAAGCTATGATAACTATTATAAAGAGTTTTAGCATTACAACATTATTTGTTTTAAAGAAAAATATTACTTACAACCTTTCTCTCAAGTTTGTTAATAAGTAAATATATAGCAATTCTTAAGAAAACCTATACACACAAATATTTTGTATGAGTTAAATATTTATAACAGAATGGTTTTCAAAAAACAACAATAATCAATAAATAAGGAAAAAAAAAAGAATAAAGAAAAATTCCTTCAATTGGATTTACGTTAATAAAATTTGTCTCATTTTCTGTATCATTAAATAATACAAGAAATGAACATAATTTGTTAACAAGGACATTTTCATTAAATACATAAAAATAGGATTTCTTTAAACAAACTTTATTTTGCATATTCTCCTGATAAATGTAATTGTGGAATGAAAAATAAAGCAATATTATTTCTTAAAGGGAACCTATTATCTTGAGAAAAACGCTATGATAATTATTATAAAGATCATTACAACATTATTTGTTTTTAAAAGAAAATATTACTTACAACCTTTCTCTCAAGTTTGTTGATAAGTAAATATATAGCAATTCTTAAGAAAACCTATACACACAAATATTTTGTGTGAGTTAAATATTTATAACAGAATGGTTTTCAAAAAACAACAATAATCAATAAATAAGGAAAAAAAAGAATAAAGAAAATTCCATCAATTGGATTTACGTTAATAAAATTTGTCTCATTTTCTGTATCATTAAATAATACAAGAAATGAACATAATTTGTTAACAAAAGGACATTTTCATTAAATACATAAAAATAGGATTTCTTTTAAACAAACTTTATTTTGCATATTCTCTGATAAATGTAATTGTGGAATGAAAAATAAAGCAATATTATTTCTTATGGGAACCTATTATCTTGAGAAAAACGCTATGATAATTATTATAAAGATCATTACAACATTATTTGTTTTAAAGAAAAATATTACTTACAACCTTTCTCTCAAGTTTGTTAATAAGTAAATATATAGCAATTCTTAAGAAAACCTATACATACAAATATTTTGTATGAGTTAAATATTTATAACAGAATGGTTTTCAAAAAACAACAATAATCAATAAATAAGGAAAAAAAAAGAATAAAGAAAAATTCCATCAATTGGATTTACGTTAATAAAATTTGTCACATTTTCTGTATCATTAAATAATACAAGAAATGAACACAATTTGTTAACAAGGACATTTTCATTAAATACATAAAATAGGTTTCTTTAAACAAACTTTATTTTGCATATTCTCCTGATAAATGTAATTGTGGAATGAAAAATAAAGCAATATTATTTCTTGGGAACCTATTATCGTGAAAAAAAAGCTATGATAATTATTATAAAAGAGCTAGCATTACAACATTTTTTGTTGGAAAAAAAAAATATTACCTACTACCTATCTCTCAAGGCATGGTAAATATGTTTGAAAATAGCGGACCATAATCCTATCGTCCCATCACTGTACAAGTCATTGTCGTTTGCGAAATTTGGCATCATTTATTATCTCAAACTATGTAAGGTAGATAAAATAGAGCATGTTCGATAAAATGTAACTGGGTACTTTTTCTTCGGAATGGAAAATGGCAAGCTTCCTTCTTTTCTTTACTGCTCAGTGACATTTTCTCTTTCAATTCTCATTTAAAAATACCAGATTCTTTTTTGTGCAAACCTTTGGATTCTGTCTTCTTAGGGAACGTATAAAAATAAAGAAGTATCGAGAAGAATTTAAGTGATAAATTGAGGTGGAAATAAAACCATAAATCTTCCAAAGAACAGTTGGTTCTGAATAAACAAATATTTTTTTAAGAGAGATTACTGTTTTTTTTAAAAAAAATTTCAAGCAAGTAATTTAAAAAAAAAGACTTTTAAAATAGAATAAAGATCTGCTGTATCATGGAATAATTTTCAGAGCTAAAAATTAAATAGAATTTTTTCATACATATTTATATATTTTGTTATCAAATTTACTTAATGGAAAAGCATGTTACCTAATAGCATTTCTTAACAAACATTTTGGCTTCGTAGATAGAAGGGTTCTAATGTAGCTTAAGTCATTTTTATAAACCTGCATATTTTTTACCGTAAACTGACAATTTCACATTTTTTAAGTCCATGGTGAGATTAATTAACACACCACTTCCTGAATAACCTGATGTTTTTCTACAACATTCTTCGAATTTTGTCATAAAAGTTTTTTTTTTGTGATAAATGGCATTGCTACCGGGAAAATTAAACTTTTAATAACTTTTAAACTTAAACCTCATGTTAATAATATTAAAAAAACCCACCATGTTAGTAATTTAACCTCCAAGAATGGTATTCGATGTGTTAAAATAAACTTTGTTACATTACATGTTACAGAAAATTTCAGCAAAATGAAAAAAGAATCATTTTTGAAATATTTTATTATGAAGAAGATAAAATGTTTTATTCTATCAATTAAAAATATAAGTAATTATTTTACTTATATATGCACACAGAGGCAGTTATAATTTGAGTTTTTTCAATAAAATAAAATAAGTGCTCTAAAATTTGTTAACTGCCAATAAAAATATAGAACACATTTAATATTAATTCAGACTCAAATAGTCCAAAATTGTTTATTTTTTTTAATTAACATAATTTAAAAACACATTATTATATAAATTATTGATAAATTGTGAAAACGAATATAAATTGTTAACCGGAGGATTATTTTGGACATTCTACTAATACATTATAAAATAAATAAATATATTTTATTTTCTGAAATACCTATGCAACATGTAAAAGTGATAAATAATATTTTGTCCCGACATTAATTAATATAAAAATAAATTTTATAAGTCATTTTTATACGTGAACAACGTTATTAAAATGAGTATTTGATAAAGGATTATATTAATATAAATGGAAACTTAAAACTACTTAAATCAAAATATGTTGAAATAATATTTTAATAATGTAAAATAATCAAAAGTTTATTTTTACTTAAATACAAAGCAAATAAAACAATAACAAAAAAGATAAGAATAAACTTTATCTTTTTTAGTTTTCAGGGACCTTAGTCAGATTAAGCAAAAAGTGGAGGGTGAGGGTAGAAAAACAATGCATTTTTTTCCTTTTTGCTTAGATATACTTACTGAAATTGCACATTAAAGTAGGTTTTAAAAACATTGATTAATAATATTTCAAAATAAATAAAACAACAAACGTCAAAGACCTTTTAACATTTTTAGTTTTCGTTTTTATTTATTATACTGCATTATGCTTAGAAATAAAAACAAGGAATGTTAAAAGAATTATTACTTAATAAGAAAGTTTTAATTTATTGTTATTAGGAATATATTATTAATTAAGAATTAAAATAACGTACATTGGTGGAAAGTTTTATTTTATATTTAGTTACATGTAAAAGCAGGTATTTTATATAGTAAGCATAGTATTTTATATAGTAATAGTATTCAAATGTGACCCTTTCTATATTTAAATGCGGTCACGTATACGAGATATAGTTATATATGTATTTTTATATTAAATTTGACACAAAAAATTATCAAGTCAAAAATATTTAAAAAGTTTCTTCCTTTAAAAGCGAGTTCCTTTAATATTGAGGAAGATAAAATTAGTGAGCATCGCAGTAAAAATAAAAGCAGTTTGAAGACTATTTTCAATTACTGGTACAACATATTCCTGTGAATGATTATATTTAAGTATGAAGTTTGTCAAGTCAAAATATCTCTTACAATTAATTAATTATTTTTTAAAAAAATGCTGTAAACAGTCTTGACCAATTACATACCATACTTTAAAAATTATCAACGGAAATTAACTGACTTAATATTTAACAAAAATTTTTTTATTAATTGTAGATATTCTATTTAATTTTTGACTGGATTTTATAAATTCCTATTGTTTATAGGATTTCTAATAAAGTTAAATAAATATCAGCTATTGTATTTAATTTTATAAAAAGTCTGACATGAATCACGAAAAATATCTACTTGTAAGAGGCTCCACGCCTGGTAAGTGCATTTTATTTCAATTATTCTTGAGTACATCATCAATTTTATTAAAAAAAACTATTGCATACAAACATAACATTGTAATTTATATTAGTTAAACAAATCCATCCAAGCATTTGTATTGAATAATAAACTACTTCGGCTTTTTCCAGAACAAAAAATTTAAAGCCACCATTGTAGAGGCATCAACGAAAATCCTTAGACGTAAAAACCAGTAGGACAACAACAAAAAAATGCCAAACAACGCAGAATAGATCTATAAAGCTTCCCATTTCTCCAGGGATTCAGAGAGAAGGATTCAGCAGATAGAGGGAAACACACGAAATAAACACTTCCTCGTCATTTGTTGTAATAACCATCTGTTGAAGCCTGCACGTGTGCTATCCGAGACAGACGAAGACCATGTAGTTCCTCCACTATATCTTGAGGATCGGATGTTGACATAAATAAATAAATAAATGACCGATGGAACGAAAAGAAATATCAGCCCAAGAAAAACTACTACAGGGACATAGGAAAGTGGGAAGCATTAAAAGTGAATTGTTGAAGGATTTTTTTTTCGTTTTTTTCTTATTTATTTTTTTTTTTTTTTTTTGCCATCTTCCTTTCTCGAGGTGATTTTTATTTGACTTTGGTGATGGCAAGGAAGAAGATTGGAAAATAAATTAGGTCTTAGTGGAGTGGTATATTAAATGCTGTCATTCAAGATATCAGGTATTTGTCCTGAATTACACGAACGATGTCTTGTGCCCAAAGTAGGTCTTTTGAAATGTTGTAAACGACAGGTCCATTCAATTTCGAAAGCTTGAGAGGTATTGCAGATATATTGATTTTCTTTTCTTTTTCAGAAAATACCCTGAACAATATATTACATTTTTATCTGTTAGATTAAACTATTTTAGTATTTATACTTGAAAATAATTTTAATTCTCAGCTGAAAAGATAGGGATAGAAAAGGTACCTTTAATAAAACTAAAATGAAGAAAGGATATACAATTATGTTGCTAAATCTGTAAAAATCTTGTTAAGAGCTGATTTAAAATATACTTGTTGATATATTGGTTAAGAAAATTATAGAAATTGTTTATTAATAAATGAACAATTTTTAAAATTTTCTTGAAAATTCTGTTCTTTATTTTGATCTGACATGCCTAAGACGAGAAATTTTAGAATATATTGTATATTTATCAACGAATCTTCAGTAAAAGAGAAATAGTTACAAAAACTGTCATTATGAGTTTATGCAAATTAAAAAATTTTTGAATCACGGAAAAATATATATATAATTTTTTACAAAGGTACTTTGATTAAATAGAAAATAGCTTTTAAAATTTAACAATTGTTCCTCATTAGTACACATAAATATACTTTGTATTTTCACTATAAAATTGTGTTTTAAATAGTTTATAAACTAACGTGCTCATCTAAATGTTAAATATACTATACTAATAAATCTAAATATCAAATATACTAAACATTAAATATACTTATCCTACTTATTTTCAGAACACAATTTTTCTGTTGCAAAAAGTTTAGTATGACCTATTTTTCAGGATATGTATGTAATAAAACCTAATGTAATGATACCGCCACATGGGTATTCAGAAAATAAAAATATTTATTGTTAAAGATACAAGAATGGCTTCCAATTTATGGATCATAACGAAATAAGTAAACGCTAAACAGTATTACACCGAATAAATGTAAATTAAACATGAAACGGCATTTATTTTTCCATCTTTTCCTTCAATATAAAATTACCAAGGGTAAAAGTTTCTTCTAGATTATTAAATTTGCTTCATCATTTTATCCTTTTCCAGAACTTTCTTGCAACACTATGGAAGAAAATCTCAGTATCTATGTGGGTTACAATGAACAAAAATTATAAAATCTAGAATTAATCCATGAAGTTCTCCGGTTTTCCATGCCTTAGACAGAAATTAATTCCTTCAACAGAAAGAATACTTCCTAATAATTTTTTGTATGAAAAAATATAATAATCCGTTTCATTATAAAATCTAAATTTATGCGCTCGATACAAATGCCATTGTTAGATCAGGTCAAGTAATAGTTAATTACAATAACTGCTGTTATACAATATACAGCAGTTATTTATTTTTTTTCATCTCAAAACATACCATGTTGAAGTAATTCATCGAGAATTATGATCATTCATGAACAAAAAACATTATAATTTTAAGCATATGTAAACACATATGAATAGCATGCAAGAGCCAATTTTTATAGTTTTAACTAAAGAAGAGGTAGAGTTTTATGCAGTGCTTGTTTATATGCAGGCGATTATTTATCATCTGGTTTGATAACATATAGTACGTTAACCCTCTGCACCTACTAAATTCAAAAATTTTCTTTCCCAAATGTTTTCAAAATGTTTTACCAACAATGAATTGCTATAAGAAAGATTAGGGGAGAACAGGGGAATTCCAAGCACCTAAGAGATTTGGGAAACAGTAAATTCAATAAGGATTTTGCACTGGACATCTTTCAGTATGCATTGAATGTAATCATTAAAAGCGAAGAGAGATCAGTTCTTTTTGTTTAATCAATAATTAATTTTATAAAAGTTTATTTGTGTAATATTCTGCCCAATAAATTAGCGCATTAATTAGGGAATATTATACATATAGTTTTGGGCTGACATTTCCTGAATAAGGAGTTAAAAATACTGTTTCAAAAACATTTTATATTTATAAGCATAAATTTATAAAACGCATGAAAATTTTTTTAATATATAAGGTAAAATACCAATTATTATTTAAATAAATTCAACAAAAGAAAATAGAACATAAAGGAAAATCATAGATATGACTGTAATGTCCTAATATTTAATACACAGATAAAATGTTTTTAAATATAAACATAGGTTCTTTCCTTAATGAAAACACAGCCACTGTAACATTGATTTCTCTCTTTCCAGGATACTAATTATTTTGTCCCTCTTATCCCAATACTTTTGCAGACTCTTAAATGAGTTCTATTCCCATTTCATCTACTTTGTGGATTCGTTTTCCATTCAGTTTGTACTTTTCAAAATTGCTTGTTAATTTTTAAAATAGCTTTTGACCTCTTTCTTGTTAAAAGCAGAGGCAGAGTTTATGCTTTTCGATTCGGGTTTTCTTAATGATGTGGACAGGATCCGTTTAAAAAATAACTAAAAACAATCTTTACAGGCTACTTTTGTCGAATCATTGAAATAATATTTGCTTATTCATTTCAGCAAAAATTATATGTCATCTTTCAGATGTCAAAAGGGCTTACTCCATGAAATAGTCTAGCTAGCTATAGAATAAGTTCAGCGAGTTCTTCTTTTTGGGAAGTGGGGAAGTGAATATTGTGATAATTGGCTACCATCCAAAGCAATTGTCTCATGAGTTGGATTCTGAGATTCCAAAAGATCACCCTACTTCCCTGATATTATGTCTTCCATGTAAAACTGCTTCAGTGCCTGTTTCCAATTGAACCGGTCTCCAAGGTTCTTAATTAGCACTGTGTGTGTATTTTGAGGCATCTTTTTAAATATGTAAGTACCTAATAGATAAAGGATTTTTGGTATAGGGCAATACTATGTACCAGTTTTTGGTATGGGATAACAGAGCATACCGGTTGCCATTGTGTGGGGAATTACTCCCCACACACGATGTTATTGATCAAGTCTTGTTTCAATTAAATAATATTAAATTTACTAAAAAAATTATCTATTCTAAGGAAAAATACAAGGAGGGCTGATATTTATAGATGGAAATTTTTTATTACTGCTTACAAAAATTTGTTTAACTTAAAAATCGAACGACAAAATTTTAAGGCAAGTGTCGATTCGTCGAGATCAGAGAATGTTTTAACATGAGAAGTTATGAAAGTTTAACTTAACACATCTTATTTCCCGTTCTAGATAGGTAGTCTAAAAACCATCGAAAACAGTGAAGCTTGAAATTACCTCCCCCTCTTGTTCTCTCCTATAGTTTGGGTGGCAGAACAATTCTATAATATTTAGGATGCTTGTGCCTTAGTGTCAAAAAAGATGAATTATGGCTGCGCGAAAAATTATAGAGATATGTACGGATATGGATTAGGTATGTAGATTAATGATCCATAGGAAACCACAAATATTTTATTTTTATTTATTCGTTGTAAAAATAATTAATTACTTAAAAGACGCTTCGTTATACTATTCTGCTAGGTTAAAATATGAATCGGCACCCTTTATATCTGAAACAAATCCTAAATACACAAGTAAATATATAAATGAGCGATTGGACGAAAACAAATACCAACCAGGAATCTATCTACTAAAACAAAGGAAAGTTAGAAGCATTAAAAGTGAATTGACGTTTACTTAATCATCTTCCTTTGTTATGGAGATTTTTTATTTGAGTTGAATGTTGATAGGCAAACGAAAATTAAATTAAAATAAAGTGGTATTTGCATGCTGCCGTTCTTGGTATTTCAAGAATACAGCATGCATATACCGCTATATATTCCCAAAAATCAAGAATTTCCATTTTGTAAGCATTTAAGAAAACATATATTTTTATTTTAGCCAATATTATTTGGGAGCACCACGGTATTTGATTTTCTTGTACTCTGCAGGGGGTACGACAGCAACAACATTTCTTTAATTTAGGAAGGTTGATAAGTATTATGAAATATGTTGAGAAATAACTTTTATAGTAACATAAACTGGTTACCCAAGATTACACAGGACTTATTATTTTTATTATTAAATCTTGATATTATTTAAATAATTATTTTTCAGGAAAGTATTGGTGATTCTAATAATACTTTAATCTTTTTTTAAAAAAATATTTTTTATGGTGATAATAAGAATAGTAAATTAAATCGAATTGTAGAAATATATTCAATAATTTCATTTATAATATCAGATATTTGTGAAGTTCATGTTAAAAATGTATTGTACGCACATAATTTATGTGTCTAGCAATTTAAAAAAATATGTTTTCTTATATGCAGGGCATATAAGTTATAACATTCATGAATCTGTTTTTGATATCGTAATATAAATTAATAGTTAATTTGATAATTAAGTAAGATATATATAAATAATAATATTTAATTATATACGTTGGATTGAACGATCTCACATTAAATTTAAAGTTTATTTGTTCATTCTTTAAGCAACTCAGCGAAGGTACCTACCTTTTTACACTAATATTTTTAAAATTCATGGGCATGTCTCACATCTCTTGTTACCAGAGATCGATTTGCATTAAATTCTAATGTTAAAAGATTCTTAAAGTTGTGTGCATGCAAAGGAATATTCACACCTGAAGCCAGGAAATGGAAGGTAATGTCATAAATTATTCTCTAAATTTTTTAGTATTTTCGACAAAATAAGAAAAATAGGATCAGAATTCCTTTGCTTTAATAAATCACCCGCAAATTTACGAAAAACGAAATTCAGAAAAGCAATTATGATCTTGTGATACTTGATTCTATAAGAATATATTGAAGTTTTAGTGTTAATATTTAGCACAATTTTTCAGTTGTATTTTTAAAAAGACATATTTGTTAGTGATTATGTTTTATTATGTTTTTGGTTTAATATTGGGATTTATTTAAAATAAATGACGGATTATTCATGAAAATAGAGCAAATAAAAAAAAAAAAAGAGGAGTGTATACACTAGTGTTTAAAAAATGAAAAGAATTTTTATATTTCGTCAATTTTCTCAAAACCTATTGCAAGAAAGATAAAACTTATACTTTCAAGCTAATGTGCAATTATATAATGTCAAAAGAGTTAAAGTATGTGAAGGTGGTACATGCAGAGAAACATGCTTTACAAGCACTAATAAAAACCTCATCAATTGTTATAGTGTTGTTTATTTATTTTTTTGCAACATTTTGTCAAGTGAAAGATTGGAAAAATTGGCTGACTCAAGTTCAGATTGCAAGAAATTTAAACGCAACACCCTGTGTCATGTCCCACTAATGAAGACAATTTAGAGACATTGGATCCATTGAAGAAAGACCTAACCAATGTAATACAATAGCCACAACGCCCAATGAAGTTCGATATTTCTCTATTATAATGAGGGTAACAGGTCTAGTAGGTTCTTGTGTAAGCTTCATGTGATCGCATAAATCAAGATTCAAGGTTTTTGATTCCGAATGTTGTACGGAAAGAAATGTTTTTAAGAAGACTTACTATTTATGCTCCTCTGATTGTTGTATACCCAAATTAACCTTGAACCTGAGATAAAACGAGAACCCTTCTGTTCGCTGGTAAGTCCAGGTTAAATTTTATCACTTTAATTCGATGTATGCTCATCTGGAAAGAACGAGGAACCATCTATCTAGATTCGACGATCTGGACAGGCATCATGTTGTATGGGTGCACGGATCTCAGTGAGATCTTTCAGTGGCTCTATGATGTGAAGTATGAGAACGAGATCTTGGAGTTCTATGTTAGACTTTCCCGAGGTACAATCGATCATTTTAATGAACGACAACTGGCATTCATATGGAGTACATAACGTCGATGAATATTTGATAAAAGCGGACATTCCCTTTGAGAAATTGGCAAGTATCTAAATCCCATAAAGTATGTATAAGGTCCTCTACTGTGATAAATTACAATTCATTCTCCATTTTACAGAAATATCCAGGGCATAAATAAGCAATGTTGTAATAAAGGGATCGATGCCATAAGATATTATGGTCTGTATTACGATTTCCAGTACCATTTCATGTTATGAGATCTGTATAATTGTAATAGGTCGACCATATACTTTTTTAACCAATTTTTGTTTCATATTTAAGCGCTAGTTTAGAACTTCAGGCACTAAAGAATCACATACGATTATGCGTTAGTACAACAGTTTGTGTAGCAGTTTTAATTTTATAATATAAATAACCCACGCGTGTACCTAATTTTAATATAATTTGTCCAGCAGCATCAAAAGTGAAAATACTTTTAATTTAGAACGTCAGTTTAAATTAAAACTATTGTGTTTTTTAAATTTGTAGCTTTAATTTAGTTGCATATAATACATTTTTTAATTTCCATTTCAGTTAAATACGAATTGCACGAAACAGTCAAGAACGAATGTTAAATGGAATGAATTATTATTCACTAGCGTAAACCTGATTATAATTTTACTTCTAAAATATTAGGATGAATAAAGAGTAAAATTATTGAAATAATTAGTTGAAAAGTTTGTTAACGAAATTCTACAAATTGATCGTACAGCAAATTGGAAAACACAATTTATTGTCCCTGTACAAAACTATTCAAGTTTATAGATTTATTCATTTTAGTAAAAGTTCATCAAGTCTGATTATTCTCTTGTGATTTTGTTTTATTTAATTCTGTACTGTCATGGTTTGAAAACTAAATACTGGCACTAGTAAAGAAAATGATATTATGTTTGACAACGAGTAATTTGGAATGTTTCGTATGTTAGTTGTACGAGTTGAATAATTTCGTTTACATCAATAATTTAAAAATGGGCACAAAAACTATGAATTAAGAAAATATCTCGAATTCTGCCATTGTTGCTCTATCCTAAGGCAGAAAAAATAATCATTTCCGAAGTCAAATTTTATGTTGTAAGTAATAAGGAAATCACAGTTTTTAGGTAATGAACTAAATTCCTTTGTCTTTGTTTCCCGCCAGAAATTTCAAGTAATTTCTTTCATTAATAATGGCTGTCCCTCGACAGAATTTGTTCTAAGAAGACATTTATAAAGTTAATAACTTTATACTTACCCCGGGCATCATCTACTCCCACGTTCGGGTTGCAAGTGATTGTTCCCATTATTAGAAAAATGACTCGATTGCAAGTTTTGAAAAATGCTCAAAAAGTCTTAACGCTCGTAATTCGCCCATTGCAATTTAATTTAATGGAATGTATTGTGAGCCCATGAGTGGTTTTTAAAAGGTAATTTAAGAGATTGGAATATTCTTTATCGTATTCGCAATTTGTTCAAACAATCCAGCAATTTTAATTTGGTGAGAGCATTCAATTAATATAAACTTATCAATTATACTTTTTTCATATTTGACTTTTTTTTACCATGCACTGGAAACGTTGTTTTTTTTATTTTGATAAATAACTGTTTGTCTCATTATATATTGTAGGAATTAAAATAACGACAAATGAATTAATTGTGAAATAATAGTCATGGGATTAAAATGTGATGAAATATCTTTAAAAAGTGTTAAAAAAGCCATACTTATTTTAGTCATGGCCTAGTGATAATGTATAACTGCCGTGGAAATGCTCAGGTTCAAATCCATTAGCAAGTTATGTTTTGTCGTTGTGACTAATCTTCTGTGTCCTGCCGTGCGGGATGGACCTCCATAAGTGATTTACTCATTGATGGACGGAAAAAGGGACAGCTTCTGTTGTGATGGTGTAACCGTAGGTAGAAGTCTGACTTAGTTCCATGACGCTCTGATAGTCGTATGAGACCAGGACCTATGGTTTAAAGTGGATTCCGTACCCCCTGCAAACATTCATGGCACCGCCGGGACTCGAACTCGAAACCTGGGGCACCGAGTGCCAGAGCGCTGTAGACACTCGGCCATTCAGACCCATTAGCAACATATTGTTTTCAGAAATGAGGACAGTCCGATTGAGATTGTGATAGCGCGTGGAATCCATTGGAATCGACAGTGTGGTTGATTGTAAGAGTTTCCTATTGGGAATTTTCCCATGTGATTCGCAAATGATAGAAAGCTACTACTAAAAGTCATCCAATAAGAAAATATCCTTCATTCATCGACCGTTAATATTCATCCTAGTATACATAATAGTACGCTTATTAAATGACGTAACTAATTGAAATTTAATGTTCAAAATTCATTAAATTTCTTGTAAAATATTTTTCCTTACTAATTAATTTTTACAGAACTATTTGTAAAGCTTTATTGAAAAGTCTTAAATTTATATATCTAAAAATATGTATTTAGAAGTGTTATTAAATAAAAATTAATATATTTTATATTTACAATGTCCAGTCCTCTGACGCTCGGTACCAAAGGTTTCGGTTTCGAGTCCCGACAGTGTCATGGATGTTTGTAATGGTTCGGAATCCACTTTAAACAGTAGTTCTCGTCTAATATGACTATAAAGTGTTCGGAGTAGGGCTGATAATCCTACCCTCTAACACGAAAATATCGCCTGTTTCGAATCTGCCAATATGCAGACGGCCTTCGCCCACCACGGGCTATTATGCAATTGAAGGAGAAGAATATTTGCAATATCAAAAGCATGGATGTATTAACAATTTGAAATTTCGTACGAAATTGAGAATTTATTAGATGCAACATATCGCATAAAAATATAAAGCAAATTTAACGACGGTATCTTTTGTAAGAAAAAAAAAAATTAAGTTACTAAATGTAATTGAATGAATAATTTAAATTATTAATTCATTTCTATAAGCGAGAATAATATAAATATTTAAGGTAAAAGAAGAACTGTTTACTCTGTTACATTCCATATTGTCACTTTATACATCATTAAAATTTCATTATCTAACGCTAACATTTAATCGAAGAAGAATTAAAAAATTTTTTTCTCACATGTACTTCATAGAAATATTTTAGTAAATACTGATAATAAAAAAAAAAATTGGCTCCTAAATTATTAACAACATTTGCAAACATATCAACTCATTTTTGCACATTACATAATGACCAAAATTGAATTATAATGTATTTTCCAAATGAAATGCCAGTAAAGGTTACTGTTGCTAAGTTTTTTTTTTAATTTAATAATACGTTAATAAATACGAAGTTAAATAATACGAATCAATAACGCAGGTAAAATCCATCCCCTAACGGAGCCATTGTACCACATTCTTTTAAACATAAAATTTACTTTATAACTGAGTATACGGATTAAAAGCGCATTACAAACATGTAGCGGTATATAGTCAAAATGTGCTTTCATTCAAATTTATTTTTATTTTTATGGCACATTTTTTATGTTAATTATGAGTATATTTTTAATGTTAATTATGAGTTTTTTAAATTTATTTCATTGATGAAAGCAGATTTTTTTAAAAGCATTTCTTTGACATTTGCAAGTGTCCAAAAAGGTTTATTTCAAGTTGAACGGAAATTAAATATAATAAGAATAGAAAACTATGGTTAAAAATGGTTATGGTTTAAACTATTGTTATGGGTACCGTAAGTCTGTAGCATATATTTTTAAAGCGGAGCAGTTGTGGTAACTTCAGCCGAAACTATATTCATATTTCAGTTTTTCCTGATCATCAGTGTTAAAACTGATTGTTATTTGGCGTTAGTGCTCGTATTAAATAACGCCAAATCAGAGTCTATCCTAGTTTTAGGTATCTATTTCAGATCTCCAAAAACTATAGAGCGTAGAATTCCGCATCTTGATACTCCAGTGTATTACCACTTTACTAAGCTCCCCCGTATGCATATCCCATGTTTCAGGTTCGAATCCTGGCGGTGGCATGGATGTTTGTGAGTAGTTCGGAATCCACGTTAAGCTGCAGGTCCCGGTCTGTTTAGCCCAAAAGAGTGCATAAGATGACCGTAGAGCGACAAACCAAACCAAACCAAACTCCCATATACAGATTATGTAAAAATTAGTGTTAAAATTAAATTAAAAAATTGTTTTGGAGAAAAGCCCTTTCAATTTTCGAATTACTGGAAAACATTGAATCTATATAATAAAATATATGATAAATATGGTATGGTACTCTATAACTAATATAACCTAAATCTAATGTATACAATACATAAAGAATAAACATTGGTTATAAATTTGATGTGAAAGTTTGATGTGGCATGGATATTTATAATAACATATTGTCTATGGTGTGTAATATAGCTGCTCTCATTTAAATTAAAAGTAGGGGCGCAGAAAATTGAGTTCATATTTCATGTATAATAATTCCTTAAGATATATTAAATTGATAACATCCATCTACCTATAAGTTGTGAATTAAATTTTTGATATGAAATTTAAAATTGTCTAGACGGGATTTTAAGATGTCTTAATTTTGTTATGGAATGTGTTAAAATACTTTCTAAGCGATTTATAGATATAAACATCTGGATTGGTTCAATGACTTCATTTTGGCATCGCATTCACAGTTACAAAGCTTTCAACCCGTAGTAAATATTTTTTCCACCATTTTTCCTTAAATAAACAGAAAGTTAATTTTCATTTTTCTTCCACTAACACATAAATTTTAGCGTTACAGACAAAAATTTATATATTCAGATGTTTGAAAAATTAAAAAAATCAATTTTTAATGTCTTTTTTTAAATTAGCATTGCATCGTTATTTAATATAAAATCTACAATATTCTTTTTTAAATCTTTTCAGTAGTGCATTTTGATGGGAGTAATTATCAATTACAGAGCATCCAGCATAAAATATACAACATTTAAAAGTTGATATTTATTATTAGAAAAACGGCTTTTATTTCACTTTAAATTTATGAGGCGTAGAAAAGGCTAAATATTTCCAATATCTTAATTTTAAACAAATTATTTGAGCAAAAAAAAAAAAAGTTATAACTTTATCTGAAAATTTTATAGTTGTAATGAATAAAAATACTCAATTGAAATCAGTTGCCTTCAAAATACTCATTAAAATCTGTTGTCTTCAAAATACTCAATTGTCTTCAAATGAAGGAAACTAATAAATGAACATTCATAATAAAATAAAAATAACTAGAAGAAACAATACCAAAAATTAAAAAAATCTCCAGTTTATAGAGAGTAGAAGTATTATTACTTAAATATAAAAATAAAAGGTAGAAGTTTAAAAATGTGAGCCAATTTGTTTTCAAAGTCTACATATTAACGTTTTCATACCATGACATTTGACATTCCATGGCATGTCTCTAAATTCGATTTTATATCTTATATTTGGTTGTTTTCAAATGTTAGACATTTTGAACTGACATCCATTTCTGCTATAACATCAGAAGTATAACAAACTAAGCATCAAGAGGAGTTCAACACCCACCCATATTACCACTGCAATTTGGAATTAACGCCCCTAAGGATAACAGCTTTGAAATTGGAATCCTCCCTCCCCCTCTCCTCAATTCCATTGGAAGAACTTTTTGGCTTATGAATTAGTTGTATCTGTTCCCATCATAGACACTAGAGTCTTCAATTCAACTCCACTATCTTAGTTTCGAGTTAGAAACCAATCATCCCTTAGTTCGGAGGCACATAGCCTTATCAACTAGGCCTGATTCTAGGCCAAATGCCTTATCAATTAGAAATGTTTCTAAGCTCAGTGTCTAGGCTTATGCTTTATCAATTAGGAATGGTTCTAAGCCCAGTGCCTCAAGGTTAATGCCTTACCAATCAATCAAAAATGTTTCTTGGCCCAGTGTATCTAGGCTTATGCCTTATCAATTAGCAATGATTCTAGGCCAAGTTAATGCATTAACCATATAAAAACTATACTAAAATAAATTCTAAAATTGCATTTTAATAATGAGAATTTCCGACTCGTGCCTAAATAAAGATATGAGCAGAAAGCCTGCAGAAGGTCTAGGGTTCGAATTTTCTGACAGCATCCTCTTTTAATGGCAATGGCAATGGCAAATGCGTGTAACCTTAAGAGTATCATGCTTATCTAAAATTAAGCTGATGAGAATTAAATTTAATGGTTAATGAGGTTAATTAAGGGGTGAGAATTTTCAGGTTTTTTCCCCACATTGTACAACAATACAGAGCAGTTACACTTAAAAAATTATGTACAGCATAAATGTATGCATAAGTGGAACAAGAGCCACACCATGAACAACAACACAAACAAAAATCATAAAAATTTTAACGATGCGAAAGTAAAAAGTTAAATGTACGAATAAATAGCAAAATATTTTGAACCGAAATTAACCTTTGTTTTTTAACATTTGTATTTGAAAATAAAACAGGGATTTAAAAATATACTTTATCAACAACATAAAATTATTTCCAGCTTATTTGACTGAAAATAATCTATATGTACATAACTTGCCTTCATTCCAACTTATGCAAAACGAAATAGGAACCTCATTTGTAAAATAAGCAAGAGCAAATATTGGTTTATGCAAATATCTTTTCATCTAAAGGAATTTTATGTCGGATGTTTGTCGACTTTAATCCTCATTACGCAAGAAGAATCTGTGAAGGTGTCTTGTTAGAAATGATCTCCAGTTAACGTTTATCAAGATAAATGAGTTGGTTAGTGTTTGAGCTTGGAAAATCACAAGCAAGCTGTTAAAAGGTTGAAACACGTAAAAAAAAAATGCCACTAAATTGTGTTTGTGTTCTAACATTCTCAAGAAAATCTTTCATAAAATGAGGATAACTTTCTTGAAAATAATGATATTAAAGCTGAACTAAAATGTTGCATTTTAGGATGACTTTATCAATTATTTTAAGAACTTCAACAATGCATCAAATATAAAAGACTAAATTATAAAGATAAATATACAATAACAAATAAAAAACCTAATAAGAATAAAGGGACGGCATTTAACTTTATCAGATCAAACTTATGAACGTTATGATTATTTGTATGATATTGTCTATGATAGTATGAATCTAATATCTGTTTTATATTACACTTGAATTTATTATCATTCAAGTAAAATAGACCAAACACGTTTAGCTCATATTAAATGTAGTTTGGTTTGTCTGTCTGCGGTCATTTTGTGCACACTTTATGCTAATTAGACCGGGACCTACAATTTAATGAGGATTCGAACCACTACAAAACATCCATTCCACCGCAAGGATTCGAAACTAAAGCCTGTGGTACCAAAGGTCAGAGCACTAGCCAATTGACGGTCATGCTTAAAGAGGAACAAAAGCCACACCATGTTCAACAACACCAACAAAAAAAAAATGAAAATTTTAACAATGCGAAAATAAAAAAAAAAAGTAAAATATACGAATAAAGAGGAAAATATCTTGAAGCAAAAATAACCTTTAATTTCTAACATAAAACATTTGAATTCGAAAACAAAATAGGATTTGAAAATTATATTTGCAACAACATAAAATTATTTCCAGCTTATTTGACTGAAAATAATTTATATGTACATAATTTGCCTTCATTCAACTTATGCAAAACGAAATAGGAACCTCATTTGTAAAATAAAGTAAAGCAAATATTGGTTTATGCAAATATCTTTTCATCTAAAGGAATTTTATGTTGGATGTTTGTTGACTCTAATCCTCATTACGCAGGAAGAATCTGTGAAGGTGTCTTATTACAAATGACTTCCAGTTATCGTTTATCAAGATAAAGGAGTTGGTTAGTGTTTGAGTTGGAAAATCACAAGCAAGCTGTTAAAAGGTTGAAACACATAAAAAAAAATTGTGTTTTAACAATCTCAAAGAAAATCTTTCATGATAGGAGGATAACTTTCTTGAAAATAATGACATTAAATCTAAAATAAAATGTAATTTTTGTAGGATGACTTTTCAATTATTCTAGGAACTTCAAAATGCATCGAAATATACAAGACTAAATACTATACTAATACTATACTTAAATAATATACAAGGCTACTATAAAGATAAATATACATTAACAAATACTTATAGGAATAAAGGAATGGCTTTTAACTTTATCAGATCAAACTCATGAATATTTGTATGATATTGTCTATGAATCTAATATCCGTTTTATATTACACTAGAATTTATAATCTTTAGCTCTTGAAAATTACAAGCAGGCTGTTAAAAGGTTCAAAAACATTAAAAAAATGCCATGCAATTATATTTGTTTTTTAACAATACCAAGAAAATCTTTTCATAAAATTAAGATAACTTTCTTGAAAATAATGATATTAAAGATAAAACAAAATGTAACCTTTTAGGATGACTTTTTCAATTATTCTAAGAACGTCAAGAATGCATCAAAACAAACAAGACTAAATTATAAAATATAAGTATACATTAATAAGTAAAACCCAATAAGTATAAATTAATGGCATTTAATTTTTATCAGATCAAACTGATGAATGTTATGATTATTTGTATGATATTGTCTATGATAGTTTGAATCTAATATCCATTTTATATTACAAAATTTATTATCATTTAAATAAAATACACCATGTTTATCTTATATTAGATTTAATTTTTGTTTTGTCCCTCTACGGTCATTTTGTGCACACTTTAGGCTAATTAGACCGGGACATACAGTATAGCGTGGATTCCGAACCACTCACAAACATCGACGCCACAGCCAGGATTCGAATCTGATTCCCGTGGTACCAAAAGACCAGATCGCTAGCCAATTGACCATCAGGCTGCTATCGTATATCAGAGTTGAATAAGATAATAATTAATAATGCTATAAACATATATAGTCTTGTATCAAGAAAATGATTACAAAACAGAAAATATTTCTAATGAAGATGGATTTTAAAAAAAAAAAATTTTTAAATATCTTATATTTTTACATTACTTGCAAAAAAAAAAATAGAGAGTAGAACATTTCATAACGCGAAGAAAAAAAGGAAAACAAATTATTTATGTTTTGAAAAATTTTTATACTATAAAACTTTAACTACCATTAACTAAAGAGGGTTTAACTATACACAAATAAAAGAACTAGTTGGTATTAATAAAAGTTATAAATTAGGGACATCTTAAACAAATCTTTATGATATTAAGATTTAACTAAATGCAATTTTCTGACTATATTTTAAAACAAAATAGTTAGAAAATCATTATAAAATTCATAACTGCAAATTAATCGTTGAATTGATCGTTTTAAGCATTTAAATTTTAAATGTCAAAAATTGTTTTAGTTTTAAAAGTTCAATATAAAGCATACATGATACTTATATAATTTATCGAAACCAGTTTAAGTAATTTCTTCAAAACTATTAAATTCACAAGATTCTTTTACATATTTTCTTTTAGTTTAAAAAACTTGTAATTCTTTAGAATGAAAAAAAAAAAAACAACTGTATTTTTAATTCATGTTTTTTATCTTTAAAGTAAATATTTTATTTATTAACCAGTAAAGTTGTGAAGTAATGTTTCTAAGAAATACTTAACATTGTGAATATCAGTTCTCATTCATTTTCAAAAGAAGCAATGAAAAAAATAAGTTAAAAAAAATAACATCTGCAAAAGATGTAGTTTAATAAACTGAAGAAAGCCATCTAAATCTGATGTTGCTCTATGTAATGGTTTTTTGGCAGCAAAGAATTCGAATTAATAGCAATTTGAAAACTATTAGTTTGTTTTAAATTAAAAGATACATTGTCTCTTGGTATAAATGGGATGTTTTTCTTAAAAAAAACATCTTAAGAAAATTGTAACATCTAATGGAATAGCTTCAGAAAGGTTAATTTGTCTACTAAATCTTTTTCATTGCTTGTAAATAGCAAAAAAGGTGAAAAGTTAGAAAAAGCACTTATTATAAGCGTGAAATAGTTTTAAATAATTTGGAAAAGTATGAAAGAAAATGGAAGTTATACCAAATGTGTCATTAGATTTTTATTTTTATTTTTGGCAATTGTTTTTAATGAATGTATTTGAAATGGCTGGTTAGAAATTTATAATTCAAAAATGGAATCAAAAAAATTCTCATGGTATTTCTGGTGTGACTAAAATAAATTTAACAGCAAAAAAAATGTTCTCAATGGATTTTGAACATTGGTGGATAGTGGAGATTCCCCAAATTGGACGGATGAGAGGGGTATAAAGGTTCTAATGGACAAATGTTTAATTATTGTGGACATGGTCAGTCATTGTTCTCTGGTACTAGACTAAGGAAAAGTGACCTACTTATGCTTATTCTAATAAATCAATCTAAAAATTAAATATTTGCAATCAACAAGCCAGTAGCTTTTAACAGCCACAGTAGGAGCCTTTCTTCTGTGTTCTGTTAGTAGGACGACTAAAGAGCTGCGGAAAATATAAAGAACTGTCTGATTCTTTCAAATGTTTTGATGTTTTTACCATTTCCAATAATTTAAGCATCTCTTAAATATTTTATTTTTATGATTAATGTGAAACTTATATATGTTATCAGTTTTAATAAAAAATAACCAATTATCTTCATCAAGATTAAGTCATATAGAAGATATTAATTTAACTAGAAGAACTTAATATACTAGAAAATAATCCCATTACTTTTAATAATGGGATTATTAAAAGTAATGGGATTATTTTCTAGTATATTTCAAGTATTATTTTTCTAGTATTTCTAGTATTTTTTTCTAGTATTTCTTGGGATTATTTTAATAAATAATCCCAAGGATATACTACTTTTTAAAATAGAGGAACAAAATTAAATTTATATCTTTTTATAAAATAATAAACAGCCACAGTAGCTTTCTAACTATATATTTGGTCTCGCAGATAATTTTTATAACGATTAGCGATTCTCTTTAGAGAATTTTGCAGACTTTTGTTCCTTATTTTTGAGTTATTACTATCGCCAGAATCAGCTGAAACAATTTATTAAACTAAGTTGTTATTGTATCAAGCTATAACTACATAGAGAAATGTAATGTGCCTTCACATAACATAGCTTAAAAAATTCGTGTATCAGAAAATTACTTATTTTGGACTGTCATTGCGTTTCCGCGACATTTGTGGAAAAATAAAATATTCCCCTTATTTATTTTTATTCCGTTAATTAGAATTAGTTCCGTTAATTAGAAAGAATTATATTTAATTCATTTCCTTTCAGTGGAAAAGGGTTTGATCCTTTTAAACGATCAATAATATTTGATCCTATAATTAAAAGAAAAACTATAACGTTAACTATAACATTAATTAGTATAACTAACTATAAAACTATAACGTTTGTTCCTGATAAATTTTACTCATTTGGGATATTACAAATATATAAATGTTCCATTAATTGTAAAGTTTATAGGTTCGAGATTTATGATTGTTATCAAAATTTAAAATGTTGAATATGTTAAACTCTTTTTAAAAGTATTTTTTACTATAGAACATATACACTCAAGAGCCAAAACATTATGACCGCCCCCTACATTTTGCAATAAACTCGCCTGGATGACGTGTAAGGCACGTGATCAGGTGGAAGTGGTATTTAATTGCTGCTGGAGAGTCTGAAGAATCATTCTTTCACTTACTTCTGTGTGTGATAGGAAAGGCTGCGGATCTAAGGGCAGATTGTAATTTCTCGAGGCTCGAAACAAGTATTTCCGAAACTGCACGACTCGTGGGTTGTTCGCGATCTACAGTTGTTAGTATTTATGCAAAGTGCATGAATGACGCCAGAAACCAGCAGTAGACGACATGGTGTTGGACGTCCACACTCTATCAAAGAAAAGGTCGTCGGAGACAGTCTCGCAAGGTGAAGCAAAACCGAGCCAGACAGTGGCTCAGCTGACAGCCCAATACAATGCAGGGCCAAAAGTAGAATAGTATCGGAGCACACTGTTCAGCGGACACTGTTGGATATGGGGCTACGCAGTAAACGTCCCACTCGTGTGCCTTTGCTGACCAAGCGTCATCGCCAACTGCGCCTGCGCTGGGCTCGGGAACATCGTGACTGGTCCATGGATCAGTGGGAGAGAGTTGCCTGGTCAGATGAATCACGGTTTGTCATTCATCACGCCGATGGCCGTGTCAGGATACACCGTCTTCCAGGCGAACAGTTGCTCCCTCAATGTACATTAGGGTCATACACAGGCCGGTGGTGGTGGTATTATGCTTTGGGGACGTTCTCTTGGGCGTCTCTGGGACCCGTGGTTTTTGGTAGAGCAGACCATGAATGCTACAGGGTATCTGAACATCATTGAGGACCAGTTGCATCCTTACATGGCCTCTGTTTTTCCAGCTGGAAATGGAATGTTCCAACAGGACAACGCCCCCTTGTCACAAGGCTAAAATTGTGTTGAGTGGTTCCAGGAACATGATGCTGAATTCCAGTTAATGTCCTGGCCGCCTAACTCACCGGATCACAATCCGATAGAACACATTTGGGATGTCCTGGGATGGCAGCTCCGAAAAAGACCACGAATTCGCAATATCTCGGATTAGCGTGACCGTTGCTTAAACATCTGTTACAATCTGTTCGGCCATCTACCAAGGACTTGTGGCATCCATGCCAAGGCGGGTTGACGCTGTGTTGCGCGCCAAAGGTGGGCCAACTCGTTATTGACAGGTGGTCATAATGTTTTGGCTCTTGAATGTATATTTAATATATAATATTTGAATTTAACTTCAACCATTTTGAAAATGGCAATGGTACGTCCCAAGATGCTAATGATTTTAATATGATTCTATTAGTCATGGAATGTTTTTCAATATACGCTTTTATTTTTAGTATTGTTTTTTTCTTACATGTTTAGATATATAATTTGGTTTCCTTTAATAAATAAATGGATCATATTTTAAGAAAAAAATAAGATATTAATAATAACTGAACATAATTGAATTTTGTCAATAAATATATAACCAGCCTCTCTTAATAAGGGAAAATAAGAATGGGACTTGTCCGTATATGACGAAAATTATGCAGTTATTTTTCTCAGAGAAAAACTGAGCTAATTTTTAACTAAGATTCTAGATCTGAAAAGATTATTAATATTTCCTTTTAGAATGTAGTAACAAAAATGCTTTATAGAATACTAAAAAGTTTTACGTGGTATACTTATTTTATTATTAGCAGTTTTCAAAAAGAATTCTGCAGAATAATTAATATACAAACCTTGTAAACTTGAAAATATACAAGGTATTCTGATTCACTTAGTTATCACTTTAATTTAATTATATTTTTATTACCAATATTTCAAACTTTTTTTACGGAATTTTGAATGACGAATAATATATCACCGTAGTGGGAAATGGAAAGTATGTATGGGTTGGCGGGACAAATTATTGGGTTTTGATATTACACTCATGTCCATAAATTAAGGATAATGAAGTTCAGGCAAAGAAAGAGACAGAGGCAAAAAACAAATTTGACTTATTTGTAAAGTCTATTTATTAAACAAAAAGGTAAAGAGCAAAAAAGATGCTACTATAAGTTTGACATAAAAATAAAAATTGGTGATTTTTACTGCCTGGAGCAAATTTAAGAAAAGAATCTATTTACAAAAAACAGTATAACATAAGCTAGTATGATGGTTAATTTGGAGTATGTCTCCCGGACGATGCAATATAGGCCTTACAACGCCTAGGCATGCTGAGTATCAAATTATAAATCTGATCTTGGGGAATATTACACCACTCATGAAGCAATGCCCTCTGAAGTTCCGGTTGACAGGTGGGTGGGGGTTGACGTTCTGCAATTTGTCGGCCAAGCATATCCCACATGCTCTATTGGATTCAAGTCCGGTGAGCATGCTGGGCCAATCCATACGGGAGATATCCTCCATTGAAGGCATTCGTCTACAATGTTTGCACGGTGAGGACGGGCGTTGTCATCCCTAAACAGAAATTCAGCACCCATGGCGCTATCACGCCAATTCTACCACGTAAAAAAATCATCCAAATGCTTCCTTTTGTGCCATAACTATGCAGTTATTGCACTGAGAGCTTTTTAAAGCGCTTGTGAACAATTTTACTTCTTTTGCCACCATTCCTTATATACCCCTCTCTTACACTCTCTTCATTGTGACGTACTATCCGCGCCATCTGGTGGTTTCCTGTAATTTGTATATTCTTCTTCAAGATGTGTGTGATAATTCTACAGGTGAAATTTTTATTTTAGAGTTCAATTTCTGTGTGATTCTGAATTATCCTTAATTTATGGACATGAGTGTACTTCTATAGGCGCCCAACTTGTGGCTCAGTGATAACGTGCGCAATTCGTTAGCATTAGAGATGATAAGTGCATTCTCCTGGCGGCATTGTTATAGATACTGTTTCAAAACGAGGAGGTTCGATGGCGTATGTGATGTTCAGCATCTTGTCTCGTTAGTCAGACTACTTGTTGGAAATTTTCCGGGCTTTCTACCGTACGATACGCAAATTCTTCGGGGTAGTTCTCCCTAAAAGGCTTCTCGATAGACATTGTATTTCTTCAATGACTCGAAGCCAAGTCAACCCTGTAACTACTGTTGCTCCATCACAACAGAAGCTGTCCTTCTTCTCTCCATCCATGAATAGACTAATCAAGGGTATCCGTCCCGCACTGCAGGACACTGAGGATTAGTTACAACAACAATTTTTATAGGTATCTCTCCCACATTTTTGTGTAGCATTGTAGAAAACTTAAAAGCCTTCTAATGGAATGTGAAGGGCTTAATGTAATGTTTGTGACTTCTATCGAATTTTCTTTTTTTAGAAAGCAGGAATTGTAATTTATGCAGAAAATCTCTGGGAGAGAATTGAATCTCTATCAATTCGCTCGCTTGTATGTTTACTTTATCTGGACCATGAGGGTAAATTTTATTTTACTCCAAGAAATGGAAACCGAATTTGCACTTTTGAAAATTAAATACAATATGTATTTATCGAAGACGTAAATACTAAATGCGTGTTAATTTACTTCAAGATTGAAATCTATTTAAAAATATCGCGAAGTTTTTGCAGAGAGTTGAATAACAATCATTCGTTATAAAACACGTCATTGACTATTTGAAGTAGGTTTATTAAATATAAAAATTCTATTTGCTCCTGCTAAGTTTAAAAATCAAAACACTGATGTTGTAAATGTAAACACACGTTGTTAATTCCATTAACAACATTTTACAAACAAATGTAATGAAACGGAATATTAACTGCAATATCAAACAACAATTAATATTAGACTTATCTCCATGCATCATTTAATTTAGAAATGGGGAGATCATTATTTGTTGAACATGCTAGTTTTCTTCTTACATCGCAGATGGGAAAATTTAACATTCAAATGTGCCTAACGGGCAATTGATTTAATAATATTCTATATCATAATAGTAGATGTAGTACTTAAATAATAGTAGATGCAGTACCTTGTAAAAATATAATGGATGCGTCCATAATTCATATTAGTACCTATAAAATCAACCATAAAAGTAATGTTTACTAAAAATACAACTTTTTATGCATAATTCTGTCTATATAGCCGAGTGTTTATGTTTGTAATTGCAAATGTATGTGCCGAATTGTTTAATATGGAGTTAATTAGTTAATATAATTAAGTTACTACAGTTAAGCAATTTATGGCTGTTTCATAGCTAAACAATCCCTATCAAAGTTAATAATTTATGTCCATAGCTTAGTTATATCCTTTCCATAATTGTAGCATCTCAGTGAAAACTATTATTAAATCTTGCTTTCAAATCGATCATATTAAGGATCCTAGGCTATTTCTAGCCTTAAATATTGCCCGACGATTGCTATTAATTCCAAATATTTATTGTTATTAATAGTTTTTGTAAACACAAGCACATATTATTATAGGCTATTTCCAGCCTTAAATATAACTCCGATGATTGCTATTAATTCCAAATATTTATTGTTATTAATAGTTTTTGTAAACACAAGCGCATATTATTAGGCTATTTCCAGCCTTAAATATAGCCCGATTCTTGCTATTAATTCCAAATATGTATTGTTATTAATATTTTTGTAAATACAAGTACATATTATTATAGGCTATTTCCAGCCTTAAATATAGTCTGATTCTTGCTATTAATTCCAAATATTTATTGTTATTAATAATTTTGTAAACACAAGCACATATTATGTCCCGACAAAATACGTCTTCCTAATTAATAAAATATAATATCTATATATAATTTATATATAAACGAAACGTGGACAGTGTTTATTTGCTGTATGTCTCAAGTATGAAGAAGTCATTTGATTTCCTTTTCTAGTATTTAATCTAATAATTTATTTAAAAGAATATCACGATTTCAAGGGCTTTCAAAATAAAACAGTTTAAAAATAAACAATGAATATTTTTTTTGATGTTTTAAATTTAGTATTAATGATGTCTTATTTAACGTTTAACGTAAAAGTTAATACAGAATTATCAGTTAGAAAATACATTTCTGGTCCATCGAATCTTATATTTATGCTGATTATTGTCGGATCATTTTAATTATGATAAATTTACTTCCCATGGAGAATAATATCTTCCAATTGGGCATTGAGGAATAATAGAATCACAATTTTATATTCCCTGGGAAACTATCCGAGTTATTGGAAGATTTTTTGTCAGATTTACAAAAATCGATATTTGTAAATGTTAAAAACCCTACTGTCTGCTGTCTATCGTCTGTTACTGTCGAAAGCAGTGCTGATAAATATTTATTAAATTCACCGAAACTTCACTTTCCTTATCTGTAAGCAAAACAAGGCAATTGGCTGTTGGCAATACTTTGTCCTATTTATGACTAAGTGGTAGTTAGGGCTCGCTCCACTTACAAAATAGTAAGGATTGATCATTATTTTGCAAATATTTGCATATATGGCAGTTTTGGCAAAGATTTTTGCATCGATAATTAGATGTATTCGTTGATGTATTGTGGAATTTATGCTATAAGAAGTGAAAGAATGGAGCTGATAATTCAAAATTTTTTTTTCAACTTATATATAACAACAAAACAATCGTTACAATAACAATAACCCTTAACAATCGCTCTAGGGATAATGTGGATTCTTCGATGAGATGTCAATTGTAAAAAGAACAACGCGTTTTTACGTTCACAAACCACTTTAGAGAATAGGTACTGAAAAAAAACTGAAATCTGCACGGCAAATTTCAACTTATCATGTGAACATTTGAAAACGGATGAATAAACTCATGAATATGCCAATGTTTAATAATGCAAGCGATACATGGAGCAATTGATTGAATACTACAAAAGTGGCGAAATTCAATAGCCACATGAATATAGAAATATTGAATATATCAAGAACTTCATGACGGCTGAATTGTTCCAGAATCTTTAAATGAATATACAAAAATAAGATAAATGTCTTTGAAAATGAAGAAACTTTTTTTGTCTTTTAAATGAAGAATGAAGTATTCCAAAGTCTACAAGAACCATTATAACATTCAGTAGCCAAAAAGAATATATCAAAATTTGAAAATTCTAGGCATATATGAAGAATGAAGTATTTCAAATATAATAAGAAGCATTATATAGCTCCATAAGCACGGAAAATGCCAAAAGTGATAAATGTGAAACTTCAAGAAGAAGGAATTAATCAACGCACTACGAGTACTTATAGCCATTGGATATACAAATTTTTAAAATCCCAAGCCAAGACGTGAAAAGTGCTTCAAAACTATACTACAAAACACTTCAAACAAAAGCCAAATTCTCCAGAAAATTCCCTTAAGACTAACGTGATTCATGAAGCATTTCAACAGTTAAGGGGCCTAAGCGCAATTTTCCGCCAAAATTTGAAACTGAGTTTTATTTATTTGGTCCTCATTTTTCGGATAACTTTAATTTCCTATTTAATTTAATGTAAAAATAGCAAATTAAAAAGGTTTTTCTATATGTTATGCATTTTACTGTAACTAACTCAATGATATTCGCAATGAAATTGTACGAATTAAAATTAAAACTACAAAAACTAAAATACAAAAAAATTCAAAATTTCTATTACAGAAAATTACAAAGATTAACGACATTAGAATCAGTTGTTTAATAACATATATGATTCCTGTTTCATTAGAGTTTGATAAAAATACGAATTTAAAATAACTATTTTACTAATTATATTATTAAAAAATATTGTAAATAAAACTTAAATATTTTTTAAATTCATTACATTTTTAATAATATTATATTATACATATATATATATTATTTTTATAATACATATATTTTAAATTTATTATTATTATTACTATTTTTAACTATATTACATATATTTAGAAAAGCTTTATTAAAGATAACTAAAAATCATGAATTTTGGCACACTTTGTTAAATGTATATTAGTCATGTATGTATATTATGCATATTAAACAGATCATATAAGCGAATACTATTTGCAAATGGTTTGTTTACAAACTTGATTTTTAAGTATAAAAATGTTTTTGAAAAAAAAATATCTCTTCATAAATCGAAAAATAAAATCAGGAAAAGTAAATAAAGTTCTATTTCTTTGAGTAAACGTTGGAAAGCAAAGTACTGATAGAGTGCGGATAAACTTACCAACTTCATTTTCCCTTCCTTCGAGCCAACCCAATTGTCCTTTGATATGGAAATACGTCACTTATCGGGTATGGGAGAAGAAAACCTATAAAATTGCTGTTTCCCATACAAAGCACACAACCGCACACATGGCAGGGAAAATAAATCAATATAAAACGCAAGGTGCACCTTATCTGCGAGACACTTTCGCCTATTCCCGTATTTCCATTTTTTTGAAAGATCTGCAAAGTAAATTTATTTCGCATGTCTTGCAAGAGGAATTTTGAAATGCAAAAATATCCCTTCTTAGGTTATGCCTTGGAAATTTACAGGAATTCCAAACTTTCATTCGCTCTTTGAGGTTCCAAAAACGTTTCGTACATAGAAGAGTTCGAGAATTGTTAAATTGATTTGATTGTGTTTTGCTTAAGAGTTTGTGGTTTGAGTGTATCACGAAGTAATTTTGTATGATGTTTGGAAAATTCAAAGACACATTGTTGAATTTGAATGTTGTAGTTTCAATCGTTATTTCCCGTTTGAGAACAATGATAAAAATTACCATGATGTTGAACATTGTTAAGAACTAAATAATGAAACAAAGTTATGCAAAATGATACTTATCAATTTAATTATTTGTTAGTAGAATATGATATATTGTTACTAGGATTTAAATGGAGTCCTGATGGCAGAGTGACTAGCGCTCTGGCGCCTCGGTTCCTATAGGTTTTGCCCGAATACCGGCGATGACATGGATGCTTGTAGTGTTTCAGACTCTACTTTTAACCTTACATCCCGTAAGCATAGCATATGTCATGAATATATTATTTTTTTAATATAGATATGAAATATATTTTAAATATATTATATATATAGACGTAACAGACAAAGAAAGAAGCATTATTAAAGAAAATTTTAAAAATCATGAATTGTGTCATATTTCTATGTATATTATAACACGTCATATAAGCGAATACTGTTGACAAATAGTGTTGTTTATAAACTTGATTTGTAAACATAAAAACATGTTTTTTAAAAGGATTTCTCCCTTCATAAAAATCGAAAATAAAATCCTGGAAAAGTAAATAAAGTTCTATTTCTTTGAGTAAACGTTGAAAAGCAAAGTACTGATGGAGTGTGATAAACTTCACCAATCCCCTCATTTTCCCCTTCCTTCGAGCCAACCAGTGTCCTTTTGATATGGAAATACATCACTTATCGGGTATGGGAGAAGAAAACCCTATAAATTGCTGTTTCCCATACAGAGCACACAACCTGCACACATGGCAGGAAAAATAAATCAATATAAAAACGCAAGGTGCACCTTATCTGCGAGACACTTTCGCCTATTCCCCGACATTTCCATTTTTTGAAAAGATCTGCAAAAGTAAATTTATTTCGCATGTCTTGTAAGAGGAATTTGAAATGCAAAAATATCCTCTTCTTCTTAGGTTATGCCTGGGAAGTACTGGAATCTGAAACTTTCACTGCTCTTTTAGGTTCCAAAAAGTTTCTTAACAGAAGAGTTCGAGAATTGTTAAATTGATTTGGTTGTGTTTTAAGAGTTTGTGGTTTGAGTGTATCACGAAAAGTAATTTTGTATGATGTTTGGAAAATTCAAAGACACATTGTTGAATTTGAATGTGGTAGTTTCAATCGTTATTTCCAGTTTGAGAACAAGATAAAATTACCAGGATGTTGAGCATTGTTAAGAACTAAATAATGAAACAAAGCTATGCAAAAATGATACTTATCAATTTAATTATTTGTTAGTAGAATATTGATATATTGTTACTAGGATTTAAATGGAGTCCTGATGGCTTTAGTGACTAGCGCTTTTGCGCGGTTCTATAGGTTGGGTTCGAATCGGCGTATTCATGATGTGGTGAGTTCAGACTCTACTTTTAACCTTACATCCCGTAAGCATAGCATATGTCATGAATATATATTTTTTAATATATATATTAAATATATTTTTTGAAATATATTATATATATAGACGTGAACAGACAAAGAAAGAAGCATTATTAAAGAAAATTTTTAAAAATCATGAATTTTGTCATATTTTTTTAAGTGTATATAACATACGTCATATAAGCGAATACTGTTAACAAATAGTGTTTTTTATAAACTTGATTTTTTAAACATAAAAACATGTTTTTTAGAATGATTTCTCCCTCATAAATCGAAAATAAAATCCTGAAAAGTAAAACAAAGTTATATTTCTTTTTGGGTAAACGTTGAAAAGCAAAAGCACTGATGGAGTGTGGATAAACTTCACCAACTTCATTTTCCCTTCCTTCGAGCCAGCCCAATTGTCCTTTTGATATGGAAATACATCACTTATCGGGTATGGGAGAAGAAAACCCTATAAATTGCTGTTTCATACAAAGAACACAACCGCACACCTCGCAGGAAAAATAAATCAATATAAAACGCATGGTGCACCTTTTTTTTATCTGCGAGACACTTTCGCCTATTCTGACATTTCCATTTTTTGAAAGATCTGCAAAGTAAATTTATTTCGCATGTCTTGCAAGAGGAATTTGAAATGCAAAAATATCCCTTCTTAGGTTATGCCTTGAAATTTACAGGAATTCCAAACTTTCATTCGCTCTTTGAGGTTCCAAAACGTTTCGGTACATAGAAGAGTTCGAGAATTGTTAAATTGATTTGATTGTGTTTTGCTTAAGAGTTTGTGGTTTGAGTGTATCACGAAGTAATTTTTTGTATGATGTTTGGAAAATTCAAAGACACATTGTTGAATTTGAATGTTGTAGTTTCAGGCCGTTATTTCCGTTTGAGAACAATGATAAAATTACCATGATGTTGAACATTGTTAAGAACTAAATAATGAAACAAAAAGTTATGCAAAATGATACTTATCAATTTAATTATTTGTTAGTAGAATATGATATATTGTTACTAGGATTTAAATGGAGTCCTGATGGCAGAGTGACTAGTGCCTGGCGCTCGGTTCTATAGGTTTTGGGGTTCGAATACCGGCGATGACATGAATGCTTGTAGTGTTTCAGACTCTACTTTTAACCTTACATCCCGTAAGCATAGCATATGTCATGAATATATTATTTTTTTAATATAGATATGAAAATATATTTTAAATATATTATATATATAGACGTAACAGACAAAGAAAGAAGCATTATTAAAGAAAATTTTAAAAATCATGAATTGTGTCATATTTCTGAAGTGTATATTATAACACGTCATATAAGCGAATACTGTTGACAAATAGTGTTGTTTATAAACTTGATTTGTAAACATAAAAAACATGTTTTTAAAAGGATTTCTCCCTTCATAAATCGAAAAATAAAATCCTGGAAAAGTAAATAAAGTTCTATTTCTTTGAGTAAACGTTGAAAAGCAAAGTACTGATGGAGTGTGGATAAACTTCACCAACTTCATTTTCCCTTCCTTCGAGCCAACCTTAATTGTCCTTTGATATGGAAATACATCACTTATCGGGTATGGGAGAAGAAAACCTATAAATTGCTGTTTCCCCATACAGAGCACACAACCGCACACATGGCAGGGAAAATAAATCAATATAAAACGCATGGTGCACCTTATCTGCGAGACACTTTCGCCTATTCTGACATTTCCATTTTTTGA
Organism: Caerostris extrusa; assembly: GCA_021605095.1. Lineage (NCBI taxonomy): Eukaryota > Metazoa > Arthropoda > Arachnida > Araneae > Araneidae > Caerostris > Caerostris extrusa. The sequence continues at coordinate 24,701 of BPLR01012295.1, read as the reverse complement.
AAGATCTGAAAAGTAAATTTATTTCGCATGTCTTGCAAGAGGAATTTGAAATGCAAAAATATCCCTTCTTCTTAGGTTATGCCTTGGAAATTTACAGGAATTCAAACTTTCACTCTCTTTGAGGTTCCAAAAGTTTGTACATAAAGTTCGAGAATTGTTAAATTGATTTGGTTGTGTTTTGCTTTAAGAGTTTGTGGTTTGAGTGTATCACAAAGTAATTTTGTATGATGTTTGAAAATTCAAAGACACATTGTTGAATTTGAATGTTGTAGTTTCAATCGTTATTTCCCGTTTGAGAACAATGATAAAAATTACCAGGATGTTGAGCATTGTTAAGAACTAAATAATGAAACAAAGTTATGCAAAATGATACTTATCAATTTAATTATTTGTTAGTAGAATATGATATATTGTTACTAGATTTAAATGGAGTCCTGATGGCTTAGTGACTAGCGCTTTTGCGCTCGGTTCTATAGGTTTTGGGTTCGAACACCGGCGATGACATAGATGCTTGTAGAGTTTCAGACTCTACTTTTAACCTTTACATCCCGTAAGCATAGCATATGTCATGAATATATTATTTTTAATATATATATTAAATATATTTTAAATATATTATATATATAGACGTAACAGACAAAGAAAGAAGCATTATTAAAGAAAATTTTAAAAATCATGAATTTTGTCATATTTCTGAAGTGTATATTATAACGTCATATAAGCGAATACTGTTAACAAATAGTGTTTTTTATAAACTTGATTTTTAAACATAAAAACATGTTTTTAGAATGATTTCTCCTTCATAAATCGAAAAATAAAATCCTGGAAAAGTAAACAAAGTTATATTTCTTTGGGTAAACGTTGGAAAGCAAAGCACTGATGGAGTGTGGATAAACTTCACCAACTTCATTTTCCCTTCCTTCGAGCCAACCTAATTGTCCTTTGATATGGAAATACATCACTTATCGGGTATGGGAGAAGAAACCCTATAAATTGCTGTTTCCATACAAAGAACACAACCGCACACCTCGCAGGAAAAATAAATCAATATAAAACGCATGGTGCACCTTATCTGCGAGACACTTTCGCCTATTCTGACATTTCCATTTTTTGAAAGATCTGCAAAGTAAATTTATTTCTGCATGTCTTGGTAAGAGGAATTTGAAATGCAAAATATCCCTTCTTAGGTTATGCCTTGAAATTTACAGGAATTCCAAACTTTCATTCGCTCTTTGAGGTTCCAAAACGTTTCGTACATAGAAGAGTTCGAGAATTGTTAAATTGATTTGATTGTGTTTTGCTTAAGAGTTTGTGGTTTGAGTGTATCACGAAGTAATTTTGTGTATGATGTTTGGAAAATTCAAAGACACATTGTTGAATTTGAATGTTGTAGTTTCAATCGTTATTTTTCGTTTGAGAACAATGATAAAAATTACCATGATGTTGAACATTGTTAAGAACTAAATAATGAAACAAAGTTATGCAAAATGATACGCTCTAGCGTTCGGTGCCATTCATGCTTGTGGTGGTTCAGAATCTACAATTAACCGTAGGTCCCGCAAACATAGTATATGCTACAAATATATTATTTTATAGTATAGATATTAAATATATTATATATCTTTAGAAGTAACAGACAAAGAAGCATTATTAAGAAGAAGAAAATTTTAAGAATCATGAATTGTGACATATGTTTTTAAGTGTACATTATAACATGCTATATAACTGAATATTATTCGCAAATAGTTTGTTTACAAACTTGATTTTCAAGTATAAAAACATGTTTTTAGAATGATTTCTCTCTTCATAAATCGAAAAATAAAATCAGGAAGAGTAAATAAAGTCCTATTTCTTTGAGTAAACGTTTAAAAGCAAAATACTGATGGACTGCGGATAAACTTACCAACTTCATTTTCCCTTCCTTCGAGCCAACCCAATTGTCCTTTTGATATGGAAATACATTCATTTCCATAAATTAGGGATAATGAAGTTCAGGCAAAGAAAGAGACAGAATCAAAACAAATTTGACTTATTTGTAAAGTCTGTTTATTAAACAAAAAAAAAGTAAAGAGCAAAAAAGATGCTATATGTTCGACATAATTAATGAAAACTGCGATTTTTTCTCCCTGGAGCAAATTTAAAAAAGAACCTATTTACAAAAAGCAGTATAACATGGTTAGTATGATGGTTAATATGGAGTATGTCTCCCGGACGATGCAATACAGGCCTCACAACGCCTAGGCATGCTGAGTATCAAATTATAAATCTGATCTTGGGGAATATTACACCACTCATCAAGCAATGCCCTCCAAAGTTCCGGTTGACAGGTGGGAGGGGTTGACGGGCTGTAATTCGTCGGCCGAGCATATCCCTCACATGCTCTATTGGATTCAAGTCCGGTGAGTATGCTGGCCAATCCATACGGGTGATATCCTCCAATTGAAGGCATTCGTCTACAATGTTTGCACGGTGAGGACGGGCGTTGTCATCCATAAACAGAAATTCAGCACCCATGGCGCCCCGAAACAAACGTACATGTTGTTGCAGAATGACATCCCGATAGATGAGGCCTGTCATCGTTACACTCTGAACATGCAGGTCAGTTCTGGAACCAAGAATAATTCCTCCCCAAACGGGCCATCCTGCACCACCGTAACGGTGTCGTTCAATGGTGTTCTCTTGGTGGTAACGGGTACCTGGCTCTCCCATATGAAAGTCCGGCGAGAATCAGACTGCAAACTAAACCTACACTCGTCGGAAAACATCACACAAGACCACTGTTGCGGTGTCCATAATGCATGTTGTCTACTCCAGGTTAATCGCAGGCGACAGTGAGTTGCGGTAAGTGGAACACGTCTGACTGCCTACGACAATATAGACCAATGTGCCATAAGCGTCTGTACAGGTCTGCCTTGAAACTGTCGTACCGGTAGCTGAAGAGAGCAGACGAGACAGGTCTGATGCTGTGCTCCGTCTGTTTCTTTTGGCAGTAACTGCTAAATACCGGTCCTCATTCGGCTCTGTGACTCGGGGGCGACCTGTGCTGTAACATCTACTCACATTACCATCATTTTGGAATCGTTGCCAAAGCCTGGAGATGACACTTTCTGGGCGATTCCAAGTTCCTCGGATACTTCCAGCTGGTACGTCCACATTCCAGTCGTCCGATAATTCTACCACGGAAAAAATCATCCGAATGCTTCCTTTGTGCCATAACTATGCGGTTATTGCACTGAAAGGCTTTAAAGCGCTTGTGAACAATTTTTACTTCTTTGCCACCATTCCTTATATACCCCTCTCTTACACTCTCGTCATTGTGACGTACTATCCCTCGCCATCTGGTGGTTTCCTGTAATTTGCATATTCTTCTTCAAGATATGTGTGATAATTCTACAGGTGAAATTTTTATTTTAGAGTTCAATTTCTGTGTGATTCTGAATTATCCTTAATTTATGGACATGAGTGTACATCACTTATCGGGTATAGGAGAAGAAAACCCTATAAATTGCTGTTTCCCATACAAAGGCCACAGCCGCACATTTCGCAGGAAAAATAAGTCAATATAAAAGGCAAGGTGCACCTTTTATCTGCAAGACACTTTCGCCTATTCCCGTATTTCCATTTTTTGAAAGATCTGCAGCGTAAATTTATTTCGCATGTCTTGCAAGAGGAATTTGAAATGCAAAAATATCCCTTCTAAGGTTATGACTTGAAATTTACAGAATTCGAAACTCTCATTCGCTCTTTTAGGTTCCAAAGATTTCTGTTGATGGAAGAGTTCGCTAATTGTTAAATCGGTTTAATTGTGTTTTTGCTTAAGTTTGTGGTTTGAGTAATTTTGTATGATGTTTGGGAACTTCAAAGACTCATTGTTGAAATTGAATGTTGTAGCTTCAATCGTTATTTCCAGTTTGAGAACAAAGATAAAAATTATCAGAATGCTGAACATTGTTAAGAACTATATAATCAAGCCAAGTCAATCAAACGGATACTTATCGATTTAATTATTTGTTAGTGAAATTGTTAATAGAATATAATATATTGAGTAGGATTTAAATTGAGCCTGATGGAACGAGTGACTAGTGTTCTGGTACTCAGGTTCGAGTCCCGGCAATGCCATGGATGATTGTGGTGGTTCAGAATTCACTTTTAATCGTATGTGACGTTAGCTTAGGGCTGACAACCTTACTCGTAAAAAACAGTTACATTTCCTGTCTCGAAATGGTTTTGCATAAAAAAAAAAATCTTGTTGCAGCACAAACAAAGTATTTCAAACAAATAAATTTATTATATTAGAAAAATAAACAAAATGGAAATAAGATTTCAGTAATAGTTCAACAACATGCTTAACAGGATGGTCTTTTCACGTATTCATCCGCTTTTGTTACCAATTTTATTGCAACGAGGCATGATTTCTTAGATCATGTACAGAAAAATTCGTTCTCATAAGTATTTAGCCCGTCCAGTTAAGATAAATTTAACTGTAAGTAAAGCGTTTAACTGTAAGTAAAACGTTGAAAATCAATTAATGCCTTCTGGTTCAGGAAAAAGTGGATGCAGTAACGAATAAGTGCATGGGCAGAATTGTAATAGGAAAATGATCATAAGTGCCGATCATCTGGACAACTGAATCATTGAACTACTTTCCCTTCACTCTTTATTGAAGGTGAATAAACTAAAAGCAATTTCAGATGAATTTCTACATATATTTGCATGTAGAAAGCAAACCATTTCAACTGGATGTTAAATTATAATTAACGATATTGAACTGATGTGTACGCTTCTGTTTTGAATGCAAAGAATGAGTACCTGCAGTTTTACAAAAGCATTTGGTAATCTACTTCAGAATTTGTAAACATTAATTAGCATTATCTATAGCATAGGAGACAGTTATTGCCAAGCTACGACAAACAAACAGAATTTGTAAAGTATAAACCTTATTCTTGAAATTCATGTCGTATAATAAAGCATGAATGTATCGAATGAGTGTCTTCTACTGTACAAAGGCATTTGGTAAATCTGCTTTAGAATTTGTAAATATTATTTTATTTTATCTATGGCATAGGAGACGGTTAAGCTACGACAAGCTACGACAAACTACAACAAACTAAAAACAAACAGAATTCGTAAAGTATAAACCTTATTCTTGAAATTCACATGAAAGCATGAAAGTATGAATGCAAAGAATGAATTCATTCCACTGTACAAAAGCATTTGATAAATCTGCTTCAAAATTTGTAAATATTATTTGGTTTTATCTATGACATAGGAGACGGTTACAACCAAGCTACGACAAACAAACAGAATTAGTAAAGTATAAACCTTATTCTTGAAATTCACGTCATATAATAAAGCATGAACGCAAAAAGGAGTATCTTCTACTGTACAAAGGCATTTGGAAAATCTGCTTCAGAATTCATAAATATTAATTGGTTTATCTGTCATAGGAAACAGTTATAACCATTGACGACAAGCAAACAGAATTTTTAAAATGGGCTCGATGGCTGAATGACTAGAGCTCCGCTGCTCGGTGCTACAGGTTTCGAGTTCGAGTTCCGGGAGCCATGGATGTTTATAGTGGTTCGGTCGTAGCTCCGGTCTAACATGAACGTAGAGCGTTGCGGGGGTAGTGTTACTTGCGTCCATAGCTTCAATCTGCACGTGCCCTCTGGGTTGTGCTAAATGAGTAACAACGTTCGTCGGTGCAACCCACACGACATGTGTTGTTTCCTATTAAGATTGATTGTGAAATGAATGTAGGAAGTTTTGTTTATAGATGACAACCTGTAGAAAATGTTAACAACATACATTTAAACAAAACAGCACAGCACATATTACATATTACAGGCTTCTTCTTTCGCCATTTTCTTGAACACAGCCGCGTCATCCATTTTCTTTTCTCGTAACACTGTTGCCACTCCTGCGCAGAGAAACTTACATCTCATTACAGTTACAGTTTGATCTTAACGCGACAACATGCTTTCTTCAAGGCTAGTTTGTATTGAGATGCTCACAGGGAAATGTTTAATACGACCCAGTCCTCGATGTAATTAAAAAAAAAAAAAAAAAAAGAATTTGTAAAACATAATCCTTATTCTTGAAATTCATGTCGTATAATAGAGCACGAAATTTTTCTTTCCTTTGTGCGATTTATATTTAATAAGAAATCCTTAAGAATTTTGAGGAAGCTAAGCATAAAGAAATATAAATCATTACAAATTGCTTTTTGATATGTATTTTAAATAAAGATAATTAAATTTAATATTTTACTCAATTTTGGTTATAAAAATTATAAAGCTCCTATTATTACTTTTATTACGTAAAACCATTACATTAAATTTTCCACTACGACGATTAACCAAATGGATGTACTAATAATTGAATTTTGATGTTAAAAAAATGATTGTTTCTGTCAAAACCTTTCATTCAATTCCTTATTCACTTGAAATAACATTTCAAATTTCATAGAAGATTGAAGAATAATTGCTTCTGGGAGAATGATAACATGGATCTTCACTAATAATGATCGAATGAAAATCTTCTAAAGAAAAAGGAAAAAAATTTCTGAATTTCAAAAAAGGAATCTAGACAGCTTTTGTGGAACTTTTAATTCTCAAACTTGTCAAATTCTTTTATTGAAAAATGCAGAGTTTGAAATAGTTAACCAAGTAAAATCTTTAATAGATTTCCGTAAAAAAAAAAAAATTGCCTTTAATGTAATTCATAAAAGTCGTTTAAATTCGTAAAATATCTGGAATTGTTTGCCTTTTAGGGATCAAAATGAAAATTAGAAAAGGCGTGGAATAAAAATGTATATCCTTTTCAAAATTCTCGAATTTTGTTAAATAATAAAGAGGCATAGAGTAGTCTTGTGATCAGCACTTTGAGTTTCCAAATTGAAGAAGCGCTATTCGAAAAGCTAGAAGCAAAGATGAATCTGTTGTTGTTCTAATGCAGGTGGCAATACCGAGGCAGTTAATATTTATGCCATAAGCAAGGACTGCACCGCTGTTACTCTTTAGCACTATCCAGGGGGCACGTTTAACTTGATGGTATGCTACGGACGCTAGTAACACTAACCCCACAACGCTCTACGATCCTATTAGATCGGGACCTATGGTTTAAAGTGGATTCCGAACCATTAAAAAGATGCATGGCACCACCGGAATTCGAACCTAAAACTTGTGGTACAGAGAGCCAGAGCGCTAGCCACTTAGCCATCTAGCCGGCAAAGTCGAATCTAAAGTTTCGAGTATATGACAGGGATAGGAACGTAAAATCCATACGCTGGAATGTTCTGTAGGGTTCGGAAGTTGACTCTTTAGCTTCCCTAAGTTACTTTGGCATTAGCACTACCCAGGGGGCACGTTTAACTTGATGGTATGCTACGGACGCTAGTAACTCTAACCCCACAACGCTCTACGATCCTATAAGATCGGGACCTATGGTTTAAAGTGGATTCCGAACCATTAAAAAAAAGATACATGGCACCACCGGAATTGAACCTAAAACTATACCGAGAGCCAGCCACTTAGCCATCTAGCCGGTAAAGTCGAATCTAAAGTTTCGAGTATATGACAGGGATAGAAACGTAAAATCTATACGCTGGAATGTTCTGTCTTTCGGGTACTCTTTAGCTGTAGGGTTACTTTTAGCACTACCCAGGGGGCACGTTTAACTTGATGGTATGCTACTAAAATTTAGTAATCTAACCCCACAACGCCAATATAATCCATTTTAGATCGGGACCTTATGGTTTAAAGTGATTCCGAACCATTAAAAGATACATGGCACCACCGGAATTTCACCAAACTTGTGGTACCGAGAGCCAGCCACTTAGCCATTCTTAGCCGGTAAAGTCGAATCTAAAGTTTCGAGTATATGACAGGGATAGAAACGTAAAAATTTATACGCTTATTAGGAATGTTCTGTAGGGTTTTGATAAATGATACTCTTTAGCTGTAGGGTTACTGAATAGCACAGGGGGGCACGTTTAACTTTTATCTTATGCTACGGAAATGCAGTAACACTAACCCCACATTTAAAATCCTATTAGATCGGGACCTATGGTTTAAAGTGGATTCCAAACTATGGAAAAGATACATGGCACCACCAGAATTCGAACCTAAAACTTGCTTATTTTAAGCCAGAGCGCTAGCCACTTAGCCATCTAGCCGGTAAAGACGAATCTAAAGTTTCGAGTATATGACAGGGATAGGAACGTAAAAATCCATACGCTGGAATGTTCTTAGGGTTCGGGTACTCTTTAGCTGTAGGGTTACTCTTTAGCACTACCCAGGGGGCACGTTTAACTTGATGGTATGCTACGGACGCTAGTAACTCTAACCCCACAACGCTGCATTTCTACGATCCTTATCAGATCGGGACCTATGGTTTAAAGTGGATTCCGAACCATTAAAAGATACATGGCACCACCGGAATTCGAACCTGAAACTATACTTTACTGAGAGCCAGCCACTTAGCCATCTAGCTTAAAGTCGAATCTAAAGTTTCGAGTATATGACAGGGATAGAAACGTAAAATCTATACGCTGGAATGTTCTGTAGGGTTCGGGTTAAAATTTAGCTGTAGGGTTCTGTAGGGTTACTCTTTAGCACTACCCAGGGGGCACGTTTAACTTGATGGTATGCTACGGTCGTCTGATAACACTAACCCCATTGCTTTCTAATCCTATTAGATCGGGACCTATGGTTTAAAGTGGATTCCGAACCATTAAAAGATACATGGCACCACCGGAATTCGAACCTAAACTTGTTCACAGTATCATAGAGCCAGAGCGCTAGCCATTTTAGCCATCTAGCCGGTAAAGTCGAATCTAAAGTTTAAGTATATGACAGGGATAGGAACGTAAAATCCATACGCTGGAATGTTCTGTAGGGTTCGGGTTATTCTTTAGCTGTAGGTTACTCTTTAGCACTACCCAGGGGGCACGATTTAACTTGATGGTATGCTACGGACGCTAGTAACACTAACCCTAAACTTTCTACGATCCTATTAGATCGGGACCTAAATGGTTTAAAGTGGATTCCGAACCATTAAAAAGATACATGGCACCACCGGAATTCGAACCTAAAAACTTGTGGTACCGAGAGCCAGAGCGCTAGCCACTTAGCCATCTAGCCGGCAAAGTCTAATCTAAAGTTTCGAGTATATGACAGGGACAGGAACGTAAAATCCATATAAATGTTCTGTAGGGTTCGGGAAGGTTGAAAAATTATCATTCCTAAGTTGCATTTGGCATGTGCATTTCTAATTATGGTTTAACAATGTTATTGTAGAGTAACTGGGATCTGCATATATTGTTACACTAGATAATGATAACAGGACAAAATATCTACCATTTGAAAAAATATTAAATAAAAAGCATATTTTGTGGTATGGAAATGAAGATAAAATATACTAATCATTCATGCTTCATTTTCGGCATATATATATATGCCGAAAATGAAGATAAAATAAACACGCAAGAATAAAAATCTCTCTCTCTCTTTTATATATATATATGGTTTGTTATTCTTGCGTTTTGAAATTTAGGTTATCCTCTAAAATTTAAAATATCAATAATCGGGAAATATAACCAATATAATAAATAACACATTTTAATTTTATGAAAGTTTAAGTCTTCTCTTTAAAATTTATATTCACGTTTAAAAATATTTATAAAGTAGGATTAGAAATATAAATATTTAGTTTGATTCATTAGTAAGTTATTAATAATAAGTAGCAATTAAAAATTAACAGGTAGCAATAAAATAAAAATTAACATTTTGAATTATTTCTTCATTCCAATAAATATGTTGATAAATGATACATTCTTTTTCTACAGCTAAAAGCAGCATAATGAATATTGCACAGGAATATCACAATTTATCTTATCAGAAAGTCTTTCAATTAAACTATAAACCTATTTAAAATCCTGGGTAAAGTTGAATCTATTATCTACCGTTGTGAAAAATAACCTCACGGTTAAGCGCCAGCATTCGAAAACAATTTTAATTGCTTATTTTATTAAAGGTAAATAATCAAGTAATATCACCTGTATTATTTATATGGTAAATTTATTATCAATTAATATGACTCAATGAATCAATTAAATGATGAGCATGCGATCATGTCTTTAACTTTAAGCTCTCATCTTTTATCGATCGGTATTTCTTTCCTTTATTTTCTATAAGCATCAATTTAATGGGAATTTCCTTCAAGAGATATCTAATGAATGATGTCTGCTGCATTTCAAATAGCATCATTATGCAGAAGTCTGGGAAACTTTCATTTGTTTTTCAGTGTTTTCAGACATACTGTCTTCTAATATAGGGTGGTCCTATAATAGTGAATTACTTATCTGATGCTATACTTTTATTAGTTTATTTAGCGTTTATTTAGTAAAATATGTAGAAGTACAGAATAAACAATAATTTTTAACACAAATTGAACTTGAAGATTAAATTCCTAATATTCAATGAATATATCAGGAAATGAGTAATAATTAAAATTTATGTTGTTAAAAACTATGCGCTACCTTAATTAAAAATAATGTGACGCATTAATTAAAATTTATGTTGGTTGCCTAATTGTCTGATAAATAGATTGTTGTCATTAAATTTACCATCGACAGAATAAATTGTTCTAAACAAAAAATGATTACCAATTTTTACCGATAAGATTTAATTAGTTTTCACAGTATCATAAACTTTTTATTATGTTCCCCATCCATTTTAATTATTGTAAATACTGGCTTTATATTTTATAACACTATAATAAGATACAGTTTGGCTTTTTAAAGCTAATAGAAAGAAATTAGTTTAACTATTCATCCATTTTATGCATATAAGGTTTGTTCCATGATCATAATATGCATATAATGTTTTTCCAGTACTTTTATGCGAGATCTCACGTCATAGCCTAAAAAGTTTTATTGAATATAGGAACAAAGGAAATTAAATAAATAGTACAAGTAAATAAACTCAAAATTTATATGTCAAATCAATTTTAATAAAATATAAATTAAAACCGTAATTCTTTATTAGCTCAACAATCCCATGGTGGGCCAATCTCCGTTTGCCTAATGACAAAACTGACTATTATGCATTTACGCATATAAGGTTTGTTCCATGATCATAGTATGCATATAATGTTTTTATAATAGTATATATATAATGTTATGATCATAGTATGCATATAATGTTTTATGCTAGAACTTACGACATAGGCTAAAAGATTTTATTGAATATATGAATAAATAATATATGAGTAAATGAAATGAATTTGGATATATAAATAAATGAAATGAAATAAATGGTAGATGCTTACAAGAAAATAAACTCAAAATTTCAATATAAAATTAATTTTAATAATATATGCGTTAAAACCGAATTTGTATGTTCTTCCTCTTCTTTATTGGCGCAACAGCACGATGGTGAGTCAAGCCGTCTGCCTCCAGGCAGATTTCGACAGGAGATGTTTTCTTTTTGTTGGGTAGGGCTATGCTCTACAGTCATATTACAGTGGGATCTATATAATATGACGAATTATGCGAATTTTTTATATTATATGAATATTTTTAAGTGGATTACGAACCACTACAAACATCCATGGTACCTCAAGAGACTCGAACCCTATGGCACCAGAGTGCAGAAGCGCTAGTGAATCGACCATCAAACCCTTAATTTTATGTTAAACCGTCGTTGCAGAAAAAAAAAAAAATCTGTTATTCTTTGTATTAAATAATGAATTGAAATATCTGTGGATCAACAGTATATACATCTGTGATCTTTTCCGTTATAAAGAAAAAGAAATCAAAAAAATCATTGCAGATGAATAAATAACAAATTTAGAAGGAATTTCACATTTATCTGCTATAAAAATCAAAAGAAATTGAAATAAATTGATTGTTTTTGCTTTATTTATTTATTATTATTATTTCTAATACTATATAAGGTATGAAAATATATTTAATTATATAATTATTAATAAATAATTATCTGATAAATAACATGGTTTTTCAGTTGTCCCATAAGAAACAAAAGGTATAAGCAACCTGAATTCTTAATTTTTGAAAACCGATTAAACCCATGTTAAAACAGATTAAGAAGATTGAAAATTTGTTTATCAATACATCCACTTATGATTGGTGGTGTAAAATATAGATGTAATGTTGTGATAGTGATTCCTCCTCTGTGGCGTTCAGGAGAAATGGCCAGAGGCATCGAGATTCTCACCAGAGAGGAAGTACAACGCAACCATCAACTGTTGATAAACGTTTAGTTTACAGTCTATCATCCCGAGAGGAAATATATATTTAACGCAACTTGTGTATAAGTTGGCCCGGAGAGCCAGTATATTTAGTGCCTTCCGCGCAAATTTCAGTATTGGGTTTTCTTATTAGAAGTGGAATCCTTCCAGGAATCTAGAAGTATATGTGTTAAAATGTGTTAAATATTGTATATATCCAATTGTATTTGTGTGTTTTTTGGGCTCGTGTAAATAAAGTTGTGAGTTCTCAAACCTGTGAGCCAAGTCTCAAACCAACCAAACCCAATTACAATCCAGCTGCAGAGCCAACCACACTACAGTATATTAAAATAATTTGAGTAAAAGTTACTTATTTACACATACATTTATTTTCCAAAAATGTATTCCTTGAAAAGAGAACAAAGTATTTGAATAATGAATTTTTACAATATTGAGTTTAATAAAAATTTATTTAAAGAATCATAAACAATTTTAATAATATATTGATATTTAAATATTCCCTCTGTGTTTCAAATTAATTTATTCTACATACATTGTAATATTTAATGTATTTTTACTTAGACTAGTAATTAAACATATTAGAATAAATATAAAACACGAGACATATATGCATTATATTTCTCTTATTATGCAATGTCTTTCATAGTTTTGCTTCATTTTAAATTCACGAGACTAAAAACTAAAATGTTATTTATGTAATACTGCATATAACTATAATCATTAAAATAATAACCTTATTTAAGTTTCAAACAAAAAGTTTATTAAAAATTTTAAGAAAACTCTTGAGAATTGAATTTACTTCTCTTATCAAAGTAAAAGGAAAACAAACTTTAAAAGTGAACTCGTGTTTGGCTAGACTAAAATTAAAATAATAATTCCAGTTCATTCAAAATTAAATAGAAGAAAATATTGCCCTGGTATAAATAATTTTACATAACATAATAAAATGATAAGACGAATTAAATTACATTATGTATTGATTTATATAACTCATAAATTTGATAAATATAAATGTATCAGCTAGACAAAACAGATTTTTTTATATTTAATAAATTGCACATTTTTAATAAAAATATATAAACAATTCATATAAATATTAATAAATGAAAGGGCTTTTAAAAAATATAAGCAATGTATATTTTAAATAAAATTAATTATCATTTTTGTTAATTAATCAATTACTGGCATCAAAATGAACAAAAGATTTTATATATTTTATTATATTTTACTTTTATCAATATTTTCATTTTAGTCATAAGCACATATAATTTCTGTTTAACATACAAATTTGAAAGACTTTTTAAATAAACTTAATTATACAAATGTTTCTTGTTCGGAAGGAAATTTTAATATTCATGTGGATAAAATACAGGTAATAATGGTTAAATAAAACATTGAAAAGAAAATTTTTTTGAACTTGTGAAAAAAATGTTTTTAATATTAGTAATATCTTTTAATATGAATTTAAGTAGGAATAGAACCCAACAGAAAAAAAAAAAAATTAACACTTTAAAATATAAATGATTATATGAGTAGAAAAACATTTCTAATTAAAACTATAAGAAATATTTTTTGGTGTTCAAAAGTAAGAGAATTTATATATTTTTGGTGACTTTTCCAGAAAAGTATTGAACTATCCCAATTTTGTATAAGGAAGAAATTTCTAGTGTTGCGGGTGGTACATATATGAAACCAGGCTGAAGAAGCGTAGTTTGAACATGAATTTTAAGTCCTCTAATGTTTCAATTCAGTTTTCTCATGGCAATCCATTGTTAGTGCATTGTAAATCTTTTAATATTGCAGATAGCCATATTTCCTTCTATCGACCACTTTTATAATTAAATTCAATTTTAATATAAACCTTTTTCTGTTGTTCTTTCTTAGTTCATTTATCAACTTTTTTTATCATTTCAATTGTTAGATCGATCTACAGTTTATTTTGAATATTTTTAGTTTAACTACAACCAAACTGTATTTTTATAAACGTTTTTATAATAAATTGAATTTTTTTTTACAAAAACCTATGAAATTTTCTAATGAATGTTCAATAGAAATGTGAAGATTGCAAGATAGCAAATATTTCTGAACACCAAAATTTAAAAACAATGTTAATGGTTTCACTGCGGAACATTCTTTTTTATTTTTAATATAAATGAACTTTCCTTTTATAAATCATTTCCTAGATAAAAGAAAATCTTTGGCAGCCACAAAAGATCTATATTTTTTAAAAATAATCAGAACTGGCATAGTTTCACTAGCATAGCATTAAGCTTTGATTAGGGAAGTGTTATTTCGAAATCAATACGCTAGTCAAATTTCAAGCTAATGTGCTAGTCGAATCCATTACTCTGAGAATGGATACTATAAATCTATAGGCGATGAGCATGTGAAATTTCTGGATGCACCACTGTTGGACTCATACGTCTTAAACTGTGGCTACACGTTGTAGATATATATTATAGCTGGTCATTGAATAACTCGTAATCTGCCATATTTCAGTAACCACTGTGGACTAGTACTGGCATAAAAATTACATTAAACGGAAATATATTGAAATATTTAACGAATCAGTTAATTCTCATTATATTTACAATGGTTTAGTTTGTGTACATATAATTATCTTAGTGATCTCACAGAATCAATTGAATTAAATTCAATAAATTCACTTCGAACCGCTGTTACACATTGTAAATATATATTATAGCAGGTTACACATTGTAATATATATTATAATCTCCTATATTTCAGTAATAATAATACTGAAATATGTCGAGTATATAATAGTACTGATACATGTCAATACTAGGGTACAGTGGTTACTGTGGACTAATACTCGACATAAAATTACATTAAATGAATATATATTCAAATATTTAACGAGTCAGTTAA
Organism: Caerostris extrusa; assembly: GCA_021605095.1. NCBI lineage: Eukaryota > Metazoa > Arthropoda > Arachnida > Araneae > Araneidae > Caerostris > Caerostris extrusa. Next base: position 9,539 of record BPLR01012295.1, on the reverse strand, counting down.
TTCTCATTATATTTACAATGGTTTAGTTTGTGTAAATATAATTATCTCAGCGATCTCATAGAATCATTTCAATTAAATTTAATAAATTTATTTTAAACTACAGTAACACGTTGTAGATATATATTATAGCAGGCCATTGAATTACTCGTAATATGCTACCTTTCAGTAACCCCTATAGACTAGTACTCGACATAAAAATTACATTAAACGAAAAGGTATTCAAATATTTAACGAATCAGTTAATTCTCATTATATTTACAATGGTTTAGTTTGTATATATATAATATATATATATACACAATTAACTTAGTGATCCCGGATAATCAATCAAATTAGATTCAATAAATTCATTTTTAAACTGCGGTTACATTGTAGATATACTTTGAAGCAGGCCGTTGAATAGCTTGTAATTTGCTACATCTCAGAAACCATTGTGGACTAGTATTCGATATAAAAACTACATTAAACAGAAATATATTCAAATATTTAACGAAAGAGTTCATTCTCAGTGATCTTAGTGGTCATGGAATCAATTCAATTCAATTCAATGAACTCCTTTTAAACTGTGGTTACGCATTGTATATATATATGTATAAAAAGCAGGCCATTGAATACTACTAACGAAACGAAAATATAACGAATAATATAATGAAATTAAAAATGTCGAAAATATATTCACATATTTTTAAAATAAAGTGAATTATTTTCAGTGCTTCCTTTGTGTACATACAATTATCATAGTGGTCTCATCTAATCTTAATTTCATTTTAAAGATATAGTTCCTGAATAGTTAGTGATTATAATTAATATTAATATAATAAATTAAATTTATTATCACAATTAAGAATAATAAAAAATAATAATATTTTATGAAATCAATAATGTATTCCATTTAATTTCATTCAAACTATTTAACCAAAATAATATATTTATGCAATGGTTGCTATAAATAGCTGAAATTTTCATGATAAAATATAGGACGAATATCCTACGAAGAAAGGATAAATTTTTTTTATTCCATACAGCATTTATTCAGTTCTCGCATCAAGAAGAATGTATTCTTTCTGCTTCTCTATTTCTAAATAACTGAAAAGCTCCAAAAATGTTTAGACATAGGAGTTGGTCTGATGGAGAGCTTCGAGAAGACGGATAGGCTTTTCAAGTATCCAAGAACCTAAACGTTAGAGTTGAGGGATGACGTGTTTCAATCTTTAGTTTTGGAGACGTTTCCATGGTAAGAACAGAAACTTGAGCACTCCACTATTTCGATCTGTTTGAAGTAATATTTTTGAAAAAAAAAAATTTTTGAGTTGTGACACTGCTTCAGAAATATATTTTGTGCTTTAAAATTCTTGAAAATAGAATAGTGAAAGAGTGGAGCTGTATTGGATTTTTTTTTTTAATTATTAATTAAAATAAATCGATAATTTGCGTTTAAAATTTAGTTTTCTGTGAAAGAAAAACCCAAGCAATTTAAATAATTCAAAGTAACTAAAAATAGTTTTTCAGAAATTTAAATTTTTATTTCATTAATATAGTTATTTTGCATTTAAATTTTAAATATATGAATAAAAACCTTATCAACAGTAATAATGCATTTATTATTATCGAATTTTCCAGTTATTATCCGCAAATATTGCAATTACTATGCTATAGCTAAAACTGTATATATTTATTGGTTAAAATAATTCTGTTGATTGAAATATATAAACAAATTTAATAATTATAAAAAAAATTTTGAATTAGATTATACAAGATTTACAAAGATTCATGCAAAATACTGATGAATGTACAATCCATGATTTTAAATAAAATTTATCAAGAACTAACTGAATTTCTGTTTTTAATTTTTAAAATGATTTTAAAAAGATTCATGTAAAATAAAAGATTCATGCAAAAAGATTCAGTAAAGATTCATGCAAAAAGATTCAGTAAAGATTCATGCAAAAAGAAACATAAATATGATGAATAAAATGATTTTAAATAAAATGTATCAAGAACAAACTGAGTTTCTTATTTTCTAATATTTCAAAATGCAAGAAAAAGATTAATATTCATGAAACATTAATGTAAAAGTTTCATGCAAAATTAGGATGAATAAAATCATTTCAAATAAAATTTATCGAATAACGAATTGAACTCCAAATGCATGTAAAAAATATAAATATTAATTTTTAGCTATGTAGTCATGATAATCGATTCAAATTAAAATCTAATTCTGGACTAAATAAATCATTTAAATATGAACTCCAAATAAAATGCCCAAATCAATAATCATCAGTTTCACACAAATTTTACATACTCCACTTAAACATGCAGATAACCCTTGACAAACTCAAAGTTTGATAACATTTATGCCACATCTCTCGAAACGAGAAATATAACTAGAACTCGGATTTGAATTGATGGTCCTAAAATACAACCCATCCAACATCAGTGAATGATTGTCTTCACGGTGGCTAAAAGTGCTCTTCTGGCGGAATTCAGTACTCAGCAGCAAAGCTGCATAATTAGAATCAGGATCTCGTTACCATCAAGAGTCTAAAGTGGTCAGCCAGCTGTCTGTGAATCGGACACTTACAGAAGGGAGTATCTGGGAAGGCATTTGTGAAGACTGGGCATAGTAATGGTTTTCGAAAGTAGAATATATTATAAAGTATTTCCTAGAACTATGTTTACTTATAAATGGTACATTTTGTCAATGATATACTTCTATAAATACTGAATAAAATTGTATATATTTAGTATATGATTAATTAATGAATTTGTGATTTATGTAAACTGTGTATTTAAATTAAAATTGAATAAAAATTTATGTAAATTTATTTTGGATTAGCTCATTTAGTAAAACGTATTGTTTGTATTTACACATCTTAACATCATTTATCAACACATTTAAATATCATTTACATATCATTTATCATCTATATATTGCTTAAATACTGAATAAAATTGTATATAGTTAATATATTGCTAATTAATGATAATATTGCTAATTAAATATTGAATTTGTAATATTGTTTATGTAATCTGTGTATTTAAATCAAATTTGAATAACATTTTATGTAAATTTATTTTGAGATATCTCATTTAGAAAAACGTATTGTTTTTCATTTACACATCTTAACATCATTTATCAACACATTTAAATATCATTTACACATCTTACATTTTGACAATAATATACTTCTATATATTGCTTAAATTTGAAAAGTTGTATATAGTTAATATATTCCTAATTAATGAATTAGTGGTTTATATAAATTGGGTATTTAAATCAAAACTGAATCAAAATTTATGAAAATTTATTTTGAAATGGCTCATTTAGTAAAACCTATTGTTGTTCATTTACACATCTAAACAGCATTTATCAACAATCTAAACACATATCATCTACACATATCTCCAATCGAAATACCAGCATTTGAACTCATGGATCTTGTTAATTATTTTACAAAGCAATTATTGCTTCAGTGGATTACAGTTGATCTTTGGTGTTACGACAATTTTGAATATTCTTCTTACAGTGGTATGTGGCAGTTCTAACTCTGGGCTTTTTTAAAGTCAAATCTTTTGACCTTCATATATATTTTGTACTTTTTTGGCATAAACGTGATAACTTTCGGTTTTTGGTCGCTTGCCAGTTTACGATTCAAGCTGTCTTAGAAAAAAATCTGCATGTTTATAGTCAGTAAGCTTCATAACAAATTCTATACATTAAATTTGAAGAAAATATATGAACATGTAACATGTTTAAAATATAGATCTATCAATATTTTTGAAGAATTTTTCACTAATATAATTTAAACATTATTCATTTCTGATAATTTTTTTCATTTGACTTTAAAACATTTTTGAAGCATTTGGCTATAAAATAATTTTTTTATGTTATAAATTTTACAAATATTTAAAATTCAAATAATAATGGTTATAATTTATGGAAATTAATAATATTTCTATCAAGTGTCTTTAAAAAGAAGATGTAGAAAATGAATTAAAATCTTTAAAATACAACTCATCTAATGCATCAGTTAATAATTGTTTTCAAGATGGCGTCCGGTGTTTTCCATGCTAAATGGAAATCCCAAGCAATGGAATGGGCTACATAATTAGAATCGAGGATTCCTTCACAGTTACGGTCAAATTGGGTCTAAAGTGGTCATCCTGCTGTGTGTAAACCGGATACTTAAGCAAAGGCAATTCAGAGAAAGCATTTGTGAGAACTGGATGGAATAATGTCTCCTGGAAAGAGTATGATGTACTCTGCGGAATGCATACCCAAGGATGTTTGGTAACTATTTGGAATTGGTACATTTGGTAGATAATGTCTTGCAATATATTACATTTCGAAGCTGCTTACTCTGTTAATTATTGAGCGTGTTGTCTATAGAAGTGAAACATTAAAGCATTACATCAATGATTGTTAGAAATTTATCCATTTAGCTCATTATATATTCTACACATTATATAAGTGAATTTGTGTGTTAAGTACCTTTTTGTAGCATATGTTCCATGAATATGTAAATAATTTTAGTAAAATGAACCATACTATTGCATGCTTATAGCCAATATTTAATGAACATTATACAGCATATAAACCATATTATTTGATGTGAATAATATGCTTCTGTATAATGTTCATAAATTTAGACATGTAGCAGGAAACTAACCATATAGTTAGTTTCAAACTAAATTTCTGGCTAATACATAAAGTAACTGTTCTCTTTTCAAAATGATTTATGTGTTGTATGATATTTAAATATACTATGTTGATTATTTTAAACACTGTATACATTTTCTAAATTCCATTCAGGCCATTTTTATCATAAGTTAATTACGTAGAATATTTGAGAATGTATTTCAGGTTCAGTATTTTAAGAATTAAACATTAATAAGCTTATTTTTACCACAGAAAATTATTTTTTGATTTTAAAATAAATACTGATAACCATTTTATACTAGTATTTCAGTTTAAAATATTCATACGTCATTCTTATATTTGGAATATATTTTATTTAATGGGTACTTTATTTCTTATACAGATAACACAATACAGTCAGTAACTCTACTTTATAGTGATAGTATATAAATAATTAATAACAATATTCCAAATAGTTTAAATTTAATAAAGATTATAACTGATATAAATGATTTAAAAAACAAAAAATACTACTAACAAAAATGATTGGTTAAATTTAATTTAATATTATTCTGTATCTATTTTTATTGATGAAATTATCAAACATAATACAAAGATTCTAGCTTGTTGGTTATATTTTATATTTAAAGCACATTAGATATATTTTTGAAAATACCATACTTTTTTAATCAACTTTTTAAATCAATTAATTAATTACTTTATCACACTTGATTAAAATTAAAAATGCACTTGAAAATTTTTATGTTTTCTATTAAGAAAATATTTTGATTATAAAAATAACTTTTAAATAAAATGTTTAATTTAACCTTTAATAATTAAGAATGATATTTTTGATGTTGGTTAATATTAAGCAAAAAGAAATGATAATAGCTCATATATGTCAAGTTAGAATATAATTTATCATACAACTCATATTAAAAAGAAATTTGCTTATTACTATTAATTTTAATTAAACACAGTAAAAACTATGAAAATATATATTTAAGATATTTAAAATTAATTATAATCTGTATGTTTAATTGAACTATGGGATGTATTTTATACAAAAACTATCATAAAAATTTAAAATAAGCTGTTTTTTTCTGAAAATAGCCATTACACCGAAATACTAAAGTAACATTTTCAGTTTTCGTTCCGAACTACGTCTTTTAACCTTTATCTTGAATTCACTTTATGAATAAATTGAAAAACTACTTTATTTGCAAGTGAATAGAAAACGCATAATTTACTATTGAATAAAATAAATAATTTTTTGGCAGACAAGTAGATGGCTACATAAACACACCTCTCAGTTAAAATATATTTCTAAAAAAAAAAAAGGTTTTCGCTTTCGAAGTCAAGCACGTGATATATAAATAAAACCCATCGGTTTCATCGAAATATGATCCAGAAAAAAAGTCATGTTTCTGAAAAATTGTTTTATATCCAGAAAAGTCGCGACAATTCCAGGATTTTCCTAGGATATATGATGCGTTTTTTCTCCTGTGCTCCGCTATCAATTTCATTTTCAGAATGTTTTATGGTGAAGATTTTTTTTCACATTCTGCTGAATTTGAATAAAGTTACTGCAAAAAAAAAAAAAATTTGCAATCGACATTCATGCATATCGATTTAAAGTATTTGGAATTTTTATAAAAAATAATATTTGCTTTTAGTGTATTAAAAACATGCATTTGTGCTTATATAAATTGAAGAAAATGTCGTTTTTCCAAAGACACAAAATGTATTTATTAAGATATTATAATTAAATTAGAACAACTAACATTGAAAATAATAACATATTTAATAAATATAGTTTTTTATACAAACAAACTTAAAAACTAAATAAAATGAGTTAAAAACCTGTTTTTTTTTTTTTTTTAATAAGTTATATTTCCAGTACGCTGTAATGTTTTAAACCTATTTTATAAATATAACTATATTATATTAAAATAATAACAAAATAAAATTATTTGTTGTGTTTAAATAGGATAAGGTTATAATTAAATGAGTTAAAAAACAATATAATAAGATGAGTTAAAAACTTTATAACACTTGAGTAAAATTAAAAATGCTCTTGAAAGTTTTAATTGCTTTTTAATTCAGGAAAATTTTAATTAAAAAAACAACCTTTAAAGAAAAACTTGTAATAAATATGAAATATGCTATATATTATATTGGTTAATATTAAGCAATAAGAAATGATAATACATCATATATGTCAAGTTAGAAAATAATTTAGTCGTACAATTCATATTAAAAAAGATTTGTTTGTTAATATTACTTTTTAATTAAATGTAAAAATTATGAAAAAATATTTAATATAGAATAATTATGATATTATATAACTGAACTATGGGATGTATTTTATTCAAATTTGTTTAGTAATATTACTTTTTATTTAAATGTAAAAATATTTAATATAGAATAATTATAATATTATATTAAGCTGAACTTTTTTTTAAAAATAGTTATCACAAAATTTTTTAAATAAGAAAAATAGCCATTACAAAAATACTACAGAAACATCTTCAGTTTTCTTTCCGAACTACGTCCTTTAACCTTTATCTTGAATTCACTTTATAAATAAATTGAAAAACTGCATTATTTGCAAGTGAATAGAAACGCATAATTTACTATTGAATAAAATAAATACATTTTTTCACAGACAAGTAGATGGCTTCATAAACACACTCTCAGTTAAAATATATTTCTATAAAAAAAAAAAAAAGCTTCGCTTTCGAAGTCAAGCACGTGATATATAAAAATAAAACCCATTGGTTTCCTCGAAATATGATTCAGAAAAAAAGTCGTGTTTCTGAAAAAGTGTTTTATACCCAAAAAGTAGCGACAATTCCAGGATTTTCTAGGATATATGACGTGTTTTTTCCAGGTGCCCTCCGCTATCAATTTCATTTTCAGAATGTTTTTATGGTGAATACTTTTTTTTTTTAGTATTCACATTCTGCGAAAATTGAATAATGTTATTGGAAAAAATGGTTTACCCAATTATCTTAGTTATCTCATAGAATCAATTCAATTAAATTCAATAAATTCACTTCGAACCGCTGTTACACATTGCAGATATATATTATAGCAGGCCATTGAATAATTCGTAATCTCCTATATTTCAGTACTAATAATACTGAAATATGTCGAGTTTATAATAGTACATGTCCATACACTGGGGTTACTGTGGCTAATATTCGACATAAAAATTATATTAAATGAAAATATATTCAAATATTTAACAAACAGTTAATTCATATTATATTTACAAATTTTAGTTTGTGTGTATATAATTATCTTAGTGGTTTCATAGAATCAACTCAATTAAATTCTATCAATTCATTTTAAACTGCGGTTACACATTGTAGATATATATTAAAGCAGGTTATTGAATAACTCGTAATCTACTACATTTCAGTAACCACTGTGGAGTAGTATTCGACATAAAAATTACATTAAATGAAAATATATTCAAATGTCTATAAATAAAAATATATTCTAATATGAAAATATATTCAAAATCAGATAATCCTCAATATATTTACAATGGTTCGCTTGTGTAAATTAAGTATACACTTTAGAATCATATGAGATTAGAATCATAATTTCACTCTTTTAATGTCATAACTTCCTGAATAATGATTATAATTAATATTATTATAATAAATTAATTTTATTATTACAGTTAACAATAATAATAAATAATATTAATTTATGCAATTAATAATGTATTCCATTTAATTTGATTCAAACCATTCAGCCAAAATAATATATTTAAGAAATGGTTGCTATAAATAGCTGAAATTTTCAGGATAAAATATAGGACGAATATCCTACGAAGAAAGGATCAATTTTTTATTCCATACAGTATTTATTCAGTTCGCATCAAGAAGAATGTGTTCTTTCTGCTTCTCTATTTCTAAATAACAGAAAAGCTCCAAAAAATGTTTAGACATAGGAGTTGGTCTGATGGAGAGCTTCGAGAAGACGGATAGGCTTTTCAAGTATCCAAGAACCTAAACATTAGAGTTGAGGATGACGTGTTTCAATCTTTAGTTTTGGAGACGTTACCATGGTAAGAACAGAAACTTGAGCACTCCGCTATTTCGATCTGTTTGAAGTAATATTTTGGAAAAAAATGTTTTGAATTGGGATACTGCATCAGAAATATATTTTGTGTCTTCAAATTCTTGAAAATAGAATAGTGAGAGAGTGGAGCAACAGTAGATATTGTTTTTAATTAATACATAAAATAAATTTATAATTTGCGTTTAAAATTGAGTGTTCTCTAAGCAAAACAAAATATACAATTTAAATATTCAAAGTAACTTTGAAATATTTTTCAGAAATTTTAAGTAATATTTCATCAATATGGTTATTTTTACATTTAAATTTTAAATATATGAAAAAGCCGCATCAACAGTAATAATACTTTTATTATTATCATTTTTTTTCAGATATTATCCGTGAATATTGCTATTACCCTGCTATAGGTAAACTGTATATATATTATTGGTTTAAAAATTCTGTTGAAATTCAAATTTAATAATTATTAAAAATTGAATTAGATTATACAAGATTTACATTATAAACAAATTTATGATTTTAATTATCAAGAACATGAATTTCTGCTTCTTAATATTTTAAAATATAAAAGGATTCAAAGATTCATGCAAAATAAAGGTTCATGAAAAAGAAACATTAAAATTATGATGCAATCCATGATTTTAAATAAAATGTATCAAGAACTAACAAAATTTCTGTTTTGAATTTTCTAATATTTTAAAATTCATGAAAAATAATACAAAATATTAATTTTCAACTATGTAGTCAGTATAATTAAAATGATTAAATAATAAAAATAATAGTATAATCTAAAGACAATTAAATT